>QEOT01009540.1:78970-123364 GCA_003123785.1 Pterocarya stenoptera
CCCCCCCAAATACTCCCATACTTAGTATCAATCACCCCCTTCCATAATGCTTCCCTCTCATAATTATATCCCCACAGCCATTCGAGCCTTAATTTGCACTCTCTCTGTGATCCTGCATTCAAGCCTTACATCTCCTCAACCAAAGGCACCGGCTGATGATTGATGGAAGAAGGCTGACCACTATCCCCCATTGAGAACCAGTCCTTGCTTTGCTAAACTGTAGCATCACTCTTTCCTTCCACCTTTGATAGGTGATGTCATGTATACCCAGCATTATAGCAAAATTCCTCCAAATCTGGTTAGAAAACTCTCCATTACTCAAAACATCATCCATACACTCGATAGTGACACTTTCGCAGCAATCACATCTTGATGCTAATTAAATATGGCATCTGTGGATATTGGTATCATATGGAACACCCTGCAAGAAACATTTCCATATAGATACAAAAACTTTATTAGGCAAATATTTACACCAAACCCATTTACTCCACTCCACACGTGCCACTTGACTTCTTATAAAATTTCACACGTATGTATGGAAAAAATGCCATCTGGTGAAGCTTTCCATATTGTGCTATCGACCTTTTCTCTATCTGTCTCTTAGGCTTGCCAATTCTGTTTTGCTCGATATCGTTCATGTATGATTGTTGATGCTATATCGTCTTGACACTGAAAATAATATATTTAAACGTTTAAATGATTTTACTTCTGATTTTTGTGTTTTGCTTTCAATTGCAGTGTTGATGATGGATTTCCACCTGTCACCTTTTATTTTGAGAATTCTCTCTCCTTAAAGGTTTATCCTCACGAATATCTATTTCCCTATGTAAGTATATCAAGCAATTTAATAAAGGTGCTATTCAGCCATTCCTGTTTCTAAATTTTACTTGATTTCTTCTTAGTTTTTTATTTTTCTGTGTTGCCTTTTATTGTCATAATATACTTGGAAAATTTATGGGCCTCGACTGATGCAGTTATACTAAGAACATCAAAATGATTGTTTTTGGTTTTGACATTACAATAATTATTTTCTGGGTTGTTACTTTGTATACACTGTCAACATAAACATTGTATTAATTGCAGTAATCACTTGTATCTTTTGATGGAAGTTCTTCATTTACACTGTAGATCTTCTATCAATATTCTTATGAATGGTGCTTAAGTTTTCCTTGTAGTTAATGCAAAGCACTTGAAAGTCCACAGCTTGTATTCAATTTACAATGAAACTTTTGCTATAGGAGGTTTGATATCCATTATTACTGTTGTTAGAAATCATTAGTGACAAAAGCTTAGTTTGCTTGCTGAGAAGTAGGTGAAAAATGTATTTCAATTATATCACTTACGGAGAGGAAAGTCTTGGGTAATGGCTATGGCGTTATTGAACAGGGAGGAATACCTTGTGGAGAATGGTGGTGGAAGCTAAATATGAGAGCATGTTGAGAGAGTGGTGTTTGGGGGTAGTGCATGGGTCATATGGCGTGGGGGTCTTGAAAATAATAAGGAGAAGTGGTGCAGATTTCTGTAGATTTGTCAGATACAAAGGTGAGGGGGGATGAGCGTATTCTGTTTTGGCACGATTTGTGGTGTGGAGAACAAACTCTGAAGGATGTTTTTTCGGTGTTATATAAATACTCAATGTTTTAAGGAGGCCTCAATGGTAGAACTTATGGCGGTGTTGCGAGATAAGTGTTAGTGCAATATCACAGTTATCGGGCATGCTCATGATTAGGAGAGTAATGGTTACCTCTTCCTTTAACCTATTGTATTCTTTCTGATTGAACAGCAGGGGAGGGGTAGAATTTATTAGTTCCTTCCAAACTATTAGTCCCCATGATGGCTTTTTTTCTTGTGGAAGTGCACACGGCAGAATAAGACACCTATGAGAGGGACTTTCTTTGGACATTAGCATTAGGAAGGATTTTGTTTTTTAGAAGTAAATGAAAATTTTGGTTGGATGAAGGTTTTTCATGGGTGCCAAGTTCCACTTAAGATGTTGACCGGGTATAGTGCAGATGTGGCTTATGCTTCCGTAGGATGCTGCAAGGACATTAAGGATTTGAGTGGGAAAGACTTTGATTCTCAGATTTTGATTAAATCCTCCACTGGGTTGAGTGAATTGTGTAGCCATCACCTGGGTGTCAAGTCCCATGTGATGTTTACTAATGGAACTAGGTTATACAACTGATTGTAGGGAGCTCCAAATATAATCTTAACTAGTCTTTTTTGGGGTATAATGCATATGTGGCTAGTGCGCTTCTTAGATACGGTTATGACTAGTAGTTTGAACTATTTGTGCTTCCTAGCTTAGCCTTTGGGCTATCATATTTGGGAATGTGGAGAGCTTGTAGGAGTCTCTTCTTGAGGAGTTGCAGGGCTTGGAGAATAGGGCGGAGGAAAATTATTATTGCTTCAGAGCTTGAGAGGGTGATCGTGATGGAGGAGATTTCGTGGAGGCAAAGGAAGGAAGTTGATGAATGCACAAAGTTTTCCCATAAGAGAAACATTGCCATTGAGTTGATTGAGGTTGATGGTGTTGTCCTTTCGCGGATCATTTTGAGATAAAGGATAACATGTCTCTTCTATGAGAAACTCCTTACGGAGCAGTTTGCTTAGAGACCGAATCTTGATGGTTTAGCATTTGACACCATTGACTCATTGAATTCTTCTTGGCTTGAACGACCTTTTGAGGAGAACGAAGTTCTACAAGTAGTAACATGCAGGGCTAAGGATAAAGCTCCTGGCCCAGATGGCTTTAATATGGCACTCTTTCAATCTTGTTGGGATATTGTATGAGAGGACATCATGAAGGCTTTTCATGAATTGTATTCCTTTGGTGAATTTTAAAAAGAATCTTAAAGCAATCTTTATTGCACTTATTCGAAAGAGGGTGGGGGCTTCTAAAGTGAAGGATTTTTGTCTCATTAGTCTTGTTAATGGGGTTTACAAAATCATTTCCAAAGTTCTTGCCAATTGCTTGAGTACGGTTATCGAGATGATTATTTCAAAATCTCAGAATGCTTTCTTCAAAGGGATGCAAATTCTAGATTCAGTGTTAGTGGCCAATGAATGCTTGGAGAGTATAATTAAAGCAGGAGAGCTGAGTATTTTATGCAAGCTTGACATGGGGACCTGTTGTTTTCCTTCCTTTTCGTCATTGTTGTGGATGCTGTCAGCCGAATGTTGGGGATTGCGGTTAGTGGTGGTTTCTTGGCAGGTTTTTCTGTGGGTAGGTTAAATAATGGATTAATTAATGTTTCTCACCTTTGTTTGCAGATGACACATTACTTTTTTGTGATGTGGATCTCTGTCATGTGTAATAATTGAGAGTGCTCTTGCTTTGTTTTGAGGCTGTGTCTGGCCTTGGCGAATCTTGGAAAATCAGAGAAGGTTATGGTGGGCCTTGTGCGAAATATTAGAAGTTTGGCAAACGTTCTGGTATGCTGGTTTTCTTCCTTGCCAATGAGATATCTTGGTCTCCCTTTGGGGGCTGTTTTCAAGGCAATAGCTGTTTGGGATGGGGTGATTGAGAAGATTGAGAGGAGGCTGGCAGGATGGAAAATTTTGTACCTATCAAGAGGGGGAAGACTCACCTTAATTAAAAGCACTCTTTCTAATATCCCTACATATTTTCTCTCATTATATCCTCAACAGATACAGATGGTGTGACTGATCGGATTGAAATCATGAAACATGATTTCTTGTGGGGAGGTATTGGGGAGGAAGCCAAGTTCCATCTGGTTAGTTGGGATAAGATTTGTTCCCCACCGTTGTGTGGAGGATTGGGGTTTTGGAAGTTGAAGNGGGGGGGGGGGGGGGGGGGGGGGGTTTGCTGACCATGTTAGTTTTGCAGTTGGTGATGGTTCCGGGATTAGTTTTTGGCATGATGCTTGGTGTGGTGGTAGGCCCTTAAGGTTGCTTTTCCTGGCCTCTTCCGGTTCACTCATAATCAGGATGCTTCAGTAGCGGATGTTTTGGATTAGTCTAGTGGTTTCCCTCAATGGAATGTACATTTTACTAGAGCAGCGAATGATTGGGAAATGGATGAAATTTCTGATTTGTTTAGTTTGTTATATGATACAAGTATTGGCAGGGCTGAGATGGACATGATGATTTGGATTCATGCCAGTAATAAGAAGTTCACAGTTCACTCTATGTACAAGGTGTTGTCTGATCTGATTTGGAATGTACAAGATGATTTGGATTCACGGTTCTCTTTTCGTTGGATGTGTATATGGAGTGGACTGGGGAATTTTCCTTTGAATTACCCGATGTGCATTTATGTGAAACTCCTTGCTGAAGGCCTCTGTGCACCTCTGCAATAAAAAAAATGTTGGAGAGCACTTATTGATAGTGCATGAGGGCTATCTATCTGTGTTCACCAACCATCATACTCCTCTGGTTTACTCTAGATTTCTCAGTTGTTTTCTAAATCTTGGTTTTACAAATCATGTATATGAAATGCTAACAACCTTTTTTTGGAAATTCTGATGCTATTTTTTCTCCTGTAGCGTTTGCTGTTTTCAGATTTTCCATATGGATAAACTATGTTGCTTTTTAATCTGCATCAGCAAGTCAATTTACTATTGTGGATCCTTACAGGAAGGTTTGTGGTGTATTGGTTGGCAAAACAGTGGAATGCAATCCAGGGATAGCATGAACTTGACTCTTTTGGGAGGTATACCCCAACTATTTGCATTGTTAGCTCTGGGTGAAGTACTGATGTTGCTGGGTAATTGCTATGAGCAATGGCTACATACCACACTACTATTTTACTTTCATCTCACTTTTGTAAATGCGACACTTTACATCACCCTTGGATCATCTCTAATTTGTCTGAAAAGGAAATTCAAAAGTTGATGGGTAATGCCACCTCATCATAGTGGGATAAGAGTGAGATGGTGTAGTTTGTAGAACTTTCCAATTGCTATAGAACATTGAAAATACCCTCGACATTTTGTTTTGAGTGAAACCTTTGAGGGTTAGACCTAATACTAATCTTTAACATTTTACAGAAAATGTTGCATTCATTCCGGATGGGTTGACACTTTAATTCATTAAATTTCATTATTATAAGAGTGCAGTTTTTGAAATTGTTTCTGGTTTGAGAAATCTGGAACTGTTACCTTATGAAAGAGAAACGATGATTTGGGATGCCCTTAGAGAATGTTAAAGTAATGATTACTGGGGTTTTGCTACAATAATAGCTTGTTGCTTTTCTCCACCTTAGTCCATATACTTGCACCTAACAATCAGTCATCTTTATTTGGGTCAGAAATCAAGTGGAATTCTCCAAAGCTACCGTCCATGCAAAAATGGAACTTTTTGAGGGACCTTCATACACCATATATACTACCAAGGAAACCCCACACGGGGTAACCCTCTTATAAAATCATAAAAATGATCTCACATGAAATCTATCCAATTTAGACAGCCTCCCCTTTGCTATCTTAATATCCTCATGTTATTTGTTCTTTTGTTTTTTTAGCTCTTCTTTTAATCCTCAACACTGTTAAGCATACGAGGCCCATGGACGTCATTTAAATTTTGTAAATGTGGTTGGAACAAAGTAAACTTTTCATGTCTAAGTATCAAATCACTCTAATAACCTTACATTGTTATTTACCTCTAAGATAGTTATTAATGAAGCCTGAAGGTGCCTTGTTACAGTTGTCTTCTGAGATCCCATAAGATAGGACTCACCTTGAGGCTTGATAATATAGGCAGAAAGAATCATTTTTCGATTTTAGGTGTTGGCAGGAATTCCTCTGTATTGATTTTTAACTTTGTAGAGCTTCATGGGCATGATCAATTAAAATTTAATTTCTTTTGTCTGTTGCAGATCTAGTGCTCTCAAATAAGCTAGTCTTGTATGATCTCGAGAATCAAGCCATTGGATGGACTGAATATAACTGTAAGTACCATGTTACCTTTCCTCTGTCGCATTCCAAAAATTTCATTATATTTTATTTTAATCTAAGTTGTATCTTAAATATGTTAGGCCTAAGAGACCTTATAATGCATGCTCAGGCTCACCATTGCTTTTGTTGAGGCCCTTATAGTCTTCTCCTGCTTTTGAATTGTATGTGATGCATGCCGGTTTTTTATGTCAATTTTCATAACCCGTGGTCCCCTTATGACTGGCTATCGAGTATCATGCCACAAGGGATAGTTTCTAAAAATAAAATATACAGTATCTTGTACCTAAATACGACATAGCACAGGGATGAAAGAGACTTATGGGTAGGGGTGTCAAATCGTGTTAACTGGTCGTGTTCGTGTCGTGTAGGATATGTACATTACACTTAATGGGTCAACATAAACACGAACCGTTAAGGATTTCGTGTCAAAATTTCCAACACAAACACGACATGGTAAGATAACGGGTTGACACGACATGACCCGTTATGACACGTTAACGATAAGAAATAAATCCGACCCGACCCGACCCGTTCCAACCGTTTACGTTAATGAGTTGATCCGACCGGACCCATCCCGTCCCGTTTGACCAAATTCATTTTATATAAATATCCAAATATAAATAATATCTATAAAAAAAAAATTAGCTACAAGTCTAAAATTACAATTCAAACAAATATGATCCACACACATTGTAATAATATATTAAAATTACATCCCAAATATAATAAACAAAACACACATGGTAAATATATTAATTTTACAATCCCAGATATAATAAAAACACAAATCTAAACAAATTTAGAGCTTGAAGAATGAGGTGGGGCGTCCTCCAAGTCTTTGCCCTTATTGTTCTCCAACTCCATTATATCTTTGGTTAACTCGTCAAATTTAACTTCTTATTGTATTTTTATTAAAAAAAAGACATCAGTAAAGTTTCATACCAAATAATATTATTGTAATGAAAAATTCCAGCCATTTATTCAATAAAATAAAAATAATATTACCTTACTCCTCGCCATATAACCAATCTCTAGTGCAGACTAATACTTCGATAATATCTGATTTTAGTGTACTCCTAAACTGATCAATGATGCGGCCACCAACACTAAAAGTAGATTCAGATGCAACTGTAGAAACTGGAACACTCAAAATATCACGAGCCAATAGGCATTCAAATCTATAAGAGCTTAACTTTTTTTTACAATTGATTCTGTGCTTATTTACCATAAACGTTTTTTAACATTAGTCAGTGCCGAGCAGTGGTGTTGGCCATTGGGTAATTTCTATCAGTTTTGGTGTTGGGATCTCGATGCCAAACTGTTGGCTTGGTGATGACTCCAGAGGAAAAGAATAAGTGTGATTTGAAATCATAATAAATAAATATATATATATATATAAAAGGAAGAGCATTTCTAAAACACTAACTACATTATATAATTTCCCAAATTTCAATGGGCTGTTTGCTAAATCCATATTATTAGCTCAATTATATCTCTTATTTTCTGTTTTTTAAAAGATAAAACTATATTCTATCCTCATTTTTCAAACATTAAAATTGGCTTAAAAAAAAATCTCTACAGATCATTAATTTGAAATTATGTTTTCAATATGACCCACCACTCTGTTGTCAAGCGAACTTGTGAAGAAAGCAAAGTAGTAAACAGAGAAGAGTCCAGGCCCCAGAGGACGGATCAAGCAAGTCATGTTCTAAAACTCAGTTCATTTTGTCAAACTATATATATATATATTTGCTTAATTATTCCTCGTTTGCTCTTTGAATTTCCGCCATATTTATGGCTATCTACGTTATTTTTTGTTGAAGCAAAGTAGCAAAGATTCTACTGATCTAAGTACACGGATCAATATCTCAAGCACATGCATATTTGAGGAGATTTGTCCAGATGCTGCCTCAAAATAGAGCAGTAAATCTATTATGTCTAAATATATGGTACTGAGGCAAAATTATGTGCAAGATTCAAGAACTGATCTTTCTTAATTGAGTTCAGGCATCATGAAATCAAAAGGTGTTAGGATTCTTGTACCGGGTAAATGATGCAGTGATGTAAATGTATGCAAGAGATGAGACATAGGGGTGGCAATATGTGACACGACCCGTTTGAACCTTTGCTAGACACAGATGAAAGGGAACCATCAGCTATTCTAACGTTTTCTCCATCTGGAAAAAATGATATGAAGAGAAAAGAGATGATAAATCAGTCAATGGTTAGGTGATTCTAAATCAATTAGCCAAGGATCATCAGAACTAGCATGGTTTTTAGTAGAGGTTGCATTTAGAGATGAGGCCAAAATTACCTAAATGAGCAGAGGAGGACACAATAGAATGGTGGATGGCTCCATTTGAGACATCTGTCATCGAAAGTTTCTATCACATCCTTGTTAAGAGTCCGTGTCAGGAGTGGGACTGCTAGGAGTTGGTGTTGGTTCTACCGTAGAAGAAGGGTTTACCCAAAGTCAAGTGGCACCACTAGAATGAACCATGAAGCCTCCAAGTTTCTTCTCTGCACAGCCTGAAAATTCTGATAATGATTCAGTTTCTGCTACAAGGCACAAAGTCAGTCGAAGCAAGTTGCAACTGACCATTCACCCTGTGCCATGTATTCGACTTTTTAACTCATAAACTTCTATAGCATTCCTCTTTCTGAATCAAGTTTGGTCAGCCACATCCCAAATATCTTTCATTGTGTTTAAAAATAAGCACCCCTGACCGATATCTAGTAGCATCGAATGTAGCTGCCAAGATATAATAGGGGACCTACTAAAAAAACAGAGAAAAAGATCTGATAGGGGAGTTTTCTGCTGTCATTTATGTAATCATCTACTTGTGGTTCCTGAATCTACCCTTTTAGATTTCCCATTTTACCTCTAGTTTCAATAAATAGTATGGCTGATTGAGACCAAGCAAAGATCGTTAAGTCCATCCAACTTCACAGTTGTAAATTGATGACTTCAATTTTCATTCCGGGAGGTCACATGACTCTCTACCGTGCTTTTTTGAGTTTCCATAGACTTATTTATGAGTTTTGTAAATCACTCATCCAACCAAGTAGCTTCACTACTCAACGAGACCCAGCAAAGTATATGGTATAAAGAACTAGCACATCACCCTCAAAGCATAGTAAACAACACCATAGAGATACAATAGGTATTGTAGCACATCTGTCAGAAGAATCCAAGAAAACACAGCACGGATTGTTTTATTTACCTCTCTAAATGACAGCTGCTGCTGTTGTTGGGGATAAACAAACTTTCGTTTCTGCCTGCACTGAACAAGATCCAGCTTGCTTCATTTGAACAATCTGCAGCTTTTCCCAACATACCAAACCGCATGTCAGTTAGCCTATGTATAGAGTACCGCCATAAAATAACCCCAGCTCACCATATAGAACAACCCAACAACCACTGATGACTTCAAAAAATTTGAAACCCCAGATTTGAGCTACAAATGTGGACATATCAGAGTTAGGGGTTGTTTGGATGTTGAGATGGTTTCATCTCATCCCATTGTATCTCATCGCATCTCAACATCCAAACACCACTCCAACATACATTTTTTAATTTCAAAATTTCAGCTTTTTCATCTGATCATTATCTAATCATTACAACTTTTCCAAACTTTCAAACAAAACACAAAAAAATTTAACTTTTTCAAATTCCAAAACAAAAATAATATTAAAAAATTATATTCTAATAATATTTTAACTTTATAATATTTTTATGCAACTTTTTCTCTCTCATTTCCCAAAACCCTATAAAACATCATAACTCAAACCATTTCACTACATTCACAAACTATTTATTACTATTCACAAATTTCTCATCTCATCTCATTCTCCAAACTCTCCTAAATATCAACCAGCTCCATCGTCCCTTAGCTGAAATTCCATACCATGCATGAGCCAATCTGCTGTCAACAGCCTCACAGATGAGACACCCCATCCTTTCTAATCAGATTAAGAGCTCCCTTGTCTCAAGCTGACATCTGCATCCATATGCTGTCAGTATCTGTACCATGCAGTGGTTCGCCATATAACCTAGATGTATTATTTGAATAGTTCTTTGATACCAAGTTGAGTAATGAAAAGATTGAGAGAGGAGTGATGAGGTAAAGAAAAAACAACTTTTTTTTGTTTGATAAGTATTACATATATATATCAATAGGAGTAACCAAGTACACTGGATGTATATAAGAAAATCCCTAACCCATACTAGAGAGTTGCTATTGCCCCAAAAGCCCGCGAAAAACTACCCAACATACATAAAGCCCAAGTTAGAATAAATCACACCTCCCCAACCCCAACCCAATGTTTCCCGTAGCCCAACCTCCATCCGAAAGACTACCCAACATACATCAACCTCTATGCCCTCGACTTGAGCTTCCACCCTTAGCGTCATAGTTGATTGCACAAAAAAGACGCTTCAACTCCCTGCTTTTCTTAAAGCTTGATTTGGTATCATGTGAGTGGCTCGCCTCAATCGCAGTGATTAGAGCTTTAAACTAGTCTTCACATCCTCCATTTGAGATTCCCACAATATGTTGAATCTCATTAACCTTTTGCAATACCCAATCCGAAGATGATCCATCTATATTGTTTAATGGAGGAAGAGATACCAAGGGGACAACGTCTTCCCCTGATGTAGTGCCCGACGTAGTTCCAAATGGTACCAACGACAAACCCTTGTTCAAATCCTGTGCCTCCTCAACAACACCAATGGTACTCTCCATTGGAGATTCTGGGTTGGCAGCAAGTCTCTTCACCTTTGGCGACCTTGTGTGTGCAACTTCGATGGACCCTCCTTTAGACGTCGGCGTTACACCATGATCACGTGACAGAACCAGAGCCAAGGAACAAAAATCTTAATGCTTTCCTCTTGTTAGCTTATATATAGAAAAATTCTACTCATCCCCACACCACACACCATACATGATTTTTTATTTTTTTATTTTTTTCCCTTACCAAATGTGTGGTATAGGGATGATGAGTAGAATAACTCAATTAGTTTAGGACGAATAAAACCAATAAAAATTAAAAAAAAAGTGTGGTGTGTTGGATGATGAGTAGCAAAACTCTTATATATATTATGTAAAAACATAACAAGTACATGAATGCCCAAAAACATGTCCTTACATAATCACCCTTACCAGGACCGTGTTTTGGTGGAACTAACATAGTTACTGGCCTTTACTTCATTTTGGTCCTTGTGGAATCCTGTGAACTGGCTTCTGTTGATTAACGATGGAATTGTAAGAACTGGCTTTTGTTGATCAATGTAATTATCAAGAGAAGCAAAAAGTGGGCTTGTTTGTAGTTGATATATTGCTTTTTGTATATAAACAATAAAAGACCAAGAGAAAGATCTTGTAAATTTGGTCAATTGAGATGATCTAATCGTCTGTATTTACATGTCAATTTGTTAAAATGGCAAGAAAAATTGTGGTTAATAATTTCCTTGAATCAAAACTCTATTTTAAGGATGAAACTTGAGTTTTTATTATGTCAGAAAAGTTAGTTTGGGTTTTTCACTATAAAGAAGCTTATATGAACAGTGGTGTTTTAATCGAGCTTGTGACACCAAGTTAGCAAGTCTGACAAATTGATTATAGGATCGACTTAGTAACTGCTATGGAATTGTTAAACTCTGTTGCAGTAAAAAAGCATATGTTATTGCTATCTCGTTTCTTTTGGTTTGGTTGTTTGACTTTATTATGGTTGTTTTCAGGTTCGTCAAGCATTAAATTACAGGATGAACAAAGTGGAACAGTACATTTAGTAGGTTCCCATTTTGTTTCTTCTGCTTTCAGTTTGAATAATCGATGGGCTATAGTTTTGTTGTTTCTAACCATGCTGCTGTACGATATTTTCACTGAAACACTAAGAGTCTTTTGCTAATACAAAGTACCCACTGTTGAGGTAAAGAAACAAGAAAATTTGAATATAAATAGAAAATCATGAGATTTGTTGATAAAATAGTGCTCTGGATACTTTTCTCAGTTATGTATCTATTTTTATCCCTAATGTGGAAATAGCTAGGATTATTCATTGTACCAATGCTTCACGGTGGGTTAAATTTTGCACCTAGTGAATGTGTAAATTTATGAAAGATTAGAATCAGGTTTGAGTTTAACAGTCAATATAGTTTGAACTCCTAGAAAATTTAATTGGTCGATTGAAGTTTATATAAAATTCCAACGATCGAAACCATTTATAGTGAGGTATGGTGCATAATAGATATGCCAAGTTCTATTTTTTTTCTTTTCTACATACAGTCCTGTTTAAATGCGGTGTGTTCTTAAACTTGCCTTTATTCCCGCCGCCGGTGGTGGGGGTGGAAATTCAAGGTTTTCTAGATGTGGGATGTGGCAAATTAGGCTGATCATCGACTCCCTTGGGGTGGATGTGCGAGCTGTTCCTCATAGTGGAATTCGAGGGATGATTTTGGTGATCGGTCGGCCAGGGGAATTGACCATTGGATCAAATTGACCCCCTTTGGTTGGTTTTCAGTACAACCTAGAGATCATGTCACAATTGAGTTGGCAATGGTCAATCAAATTCTGCAAGGGCAGTCATAAAAAGTCGATTTGGTGGTGTTTCCATTTTTTTAGCTAGGTAGATATGAGCATGTTGGCGAAAAAAAGATTGAAAAATGACAATTTGGCAAGCTTGAGAGAGGTAGAGAGCTCAACAACTGTTGATGAGGGGCGATAGAGGCGGATAGTTGAGGATAAAGGAGGGGAAAGACACGTCGTGGCTACTCTGAACTCTCTCTCGGGTTAGACAAAAGTGAGATAGAAAGGAGGCATGGAACGGCCTCCTTTTAAGTGAAATAGTTAAATCATTCTATACTTTACAAAAAATAAATATTGTGCATTTCAAATTATAAAATTGGAATTACATACATTTAAAAAAAAAAACTATAGTTCTCTTATTACCTATCAAAAAAAAAAAAAAAAACTATAGCTATTATATTTTTCCGTCGAACAGTTAGATTGTCTGGCCTTTAACTCGGCCCACATTGATGATGTCAGATACGTCATGTCCTCATCCCCAATGGGGAGGGTGCAAATCCAGACCCATAGGGGTGAGATCGCGAGAGACCATGGGAAGAGCGGAGAGGGATGGCGAAGACTTTGATAGGTGTAGTGTGGAGAGTGAGGTTTTTCCTTTGTTTTTGTTAATATATTTAAAAAATAATAAAAAAATATATTTGAATTTATTGATGTGAGGTTGGTAGGTAGGTAATTTGGATTTGCATCTATGAACGCAATCTGCTTGATTTTATTTTTTATTGGCATTGTGTGTTCGAGAACAAAGTCCCGACTAATCTTGGGGGTGCATGGGCCCTTGACAAAGAGTTTTTTGCAAGTACAGCTCGAGTAATTCAAGGGGAAGTTCTTCCAATATGATGTCCCCTATAAATAATTTACACCCAAAAAGAATCTAAGTTTAGACTTGTAAATAGTGTACCACCAAGACCAATGGCTTTACTACTCGACCTAACCCCTAGGGTTTTCCTATAATTGGATCATCTTCTCCTATCTCTTAAATCAATTGATTCCAGTTTCCTAGGTATGTGATGAGTCGATGTACGATGTTGAGCAGTTTTTTATGAATGTGAAAAAATGGAGTTGAGATGAAGATTTTATGGTTTTTTGTGAAATTCCACCATAAAAAAATGTTTCAATAATAAATTGTCAGCCGTCATTTTGTTTGAGCAATAATTTATTTTCTTTCTTTGACTACAAAGTGGGTGAATTTTACCAAAATTAAAAATAAAAAAGGGATAGAGAGAGAGAGAGAGAGAGAGAGAGAGAGAGAGAGAGAGAGGAACAACTGAAAAAAAATAACACTCTTGACATGGTAATTGACAGGTTGCTTCACTCGCACTGAAAAAACCAAGTTGTTGGGTGCATTAGAAACTTTTGATGAGAGTAGTTGAAGGAAAATACTTGCAATGGTCCCAAAGGCAACCCACTATTGACAACACAGTCATCATATCCTAGCACTTTGAACAGCCTGGGCTTGACCAGACTCTGAGGGAAGCTCCCACAGTTCAAATGAATATTGATAACAGGACACATAGGGCAGTTGTTCTTGAGAACCACCATGAATTTTGGAGGGTTACCAAACCCCACCTTAGTCTGCTGCACCGTGGGAGAATTGCCTGCACAATTTGCCGCCAACCCTGCAATTTATTTCAGCATCTCGTTAGCCAACCAAACAAAATAAATATCTTAGATAACTCGTTCATATGAATTGGCTATAACCATGGTATAAGAGACAGGAGAATGCAAAGAAGGTGGAGAGAAGCGTTGAAGCTGGTTGGATTTGCATTTGCAGGCAGTAGAGAGTCTAGGTAGGGTGAGGGGAAGAGTTTTGGTGTTGCTTGTTATATAGACGAGGTGGAACCAGGTTTATGGTTGTGAGAAGAAGTGTCATGAAGCGAGAGGGTGGGGAGAAAAAGGGAGTCACGTGCGAGGAAAACAGGGAAAATGTGCGTACTGTGTAGTGGAGAGGGGAGCAGAGAGTGTGAGTCCTTTCTCCTCCAAACAACCACCTTTCACATGGTGAAGTCAGAGCCTCCAAAACATGACAAGAATTCCTCTTGCTGTTCATATTCGCATGCATCTCTCACGTACACACACTTTCCTTAGTGATATGTTCTCAGAATCAGAGCCCAATCACATGCTTTCTAGCTCATCCATTTCGGATTTAAGGGGTATTTGTTGACAAAAATCCAGTAATACCTGCCCAGACAAGCCATGTGGGACTGGTTACGAAGTCTCTATCCCTATCTGCTCCCTCATTTTTGTTAGACAACTAAGTTTATTTGGATATTAACCCAATTATAAAAGGAAGAAAAGTGGGAGTTATCCCAAATTAGGCCAAATACACAAGAAGACAACTATATATGTGAGAGGTATAGATTTACTGTGGGTGGACACCGTTCCACGTTTTCTTCATTAAGATTCTTTCACATTTGCTATGAAAAAAGTTCAACTGCAAAGCTGGCTTGATTGGCAACCTATTGAGAGAACATCAAGATATACTTAAAAGGGAAACACTATGAAACTTGAGAGTGAAGGGGCACTAGATTTGATTGGATTGAGGTGGTTGGTGAAATTTAAGCTCCCGCATCCATGTTTGGAGGAGCACTAGTTGGAAGTAGTTCCCTTCTTAGAGTCATGATGATCATTTTCATTTCATTGAAGTCCGTAAATCCTGATGATTATTTTATTAGAGTCAGGAATAAATTTGATTAATTGGCTTCAAATAATAAAAAAATCTCCTTAAACTGTTAAGACTTTCCTAAGAATAAATCGTTTAGAAAAAGATTATCCATCGTATACGTGGTACAGAAGTCACGAAGGCAATACAAGTAATAGCAAAATGACTTTTGTTATGGTTTTTTCAATCAATCCTATAACCATTTTAACTCACAACGCATTATTTTTATAACTATGTGAAAAAAAGGAGAGTTAAAGTTGCATATGGTATGAAATGTTCTTTCAAATTCTCAAACACAACTCAATACCCACATCTCGATCTTTCATTTTCCATTTTATCTTCGAAATCATCATTCTAAAGAATATATTAACGGTCATTTGAAACACAAGATAACCTATACCTACTAGACTAGTTTTCATAATGTATGTTATTTTTGAGAATGTCGGGACAAAAATTTGGTCCTATTGGAATTATAATGTTTTAATCATTGCTTAATACAGTTAAATTCAGACAATTTAAGGCGATAGTGAGATGATATGAGATAATTTTAAATGAAAGTTAAATAAAATATTATTAGAATATTATTTTTTAATATTATTATTGTTTTGAGATTTGACAAAGTTGATTTTTTTTTATAATATTTTGTATAAAAATTAAAAAAAATTATAATAATGAGATAAGATGAACTAAAACGGTTTCTATATCCTATTTATATAGGGCCTTAGACAATTGATTTCGTGTTTGTTTCTCAGCGTCTTGAATCTGATTCATGTATACATACGTATGTATGTATAAAATGCTGTGTATGTCAGCATATACATATATATGTTTCTATTCTCTTTTATAAAATGCTGGTTTCGTTTACATTTTTGTCAGTTATACAGATAGTAATTTCACCTCAAAATATAGTACTTTTCCACAAAGAAACTATGCCGCTATCTCTAATCTTTTGTTTTAAGATTAAAGATCGAAAGAAGGATCGTTTGGCCCAAAACCCCATTTGGCTCTTGGAACAAAATGTTCTAGTCCCTTCAAGGCTCAATATATACGCATATACATATACATACATGCATGCACACAACGATAGAGACAGAGGCAGTGAGGGTTGGACCCGATTGCTGCCTCAAAGTTTTGACTTAAGAGCAGCTTTACAAAATCAGAGAGACCAGTTCTACGTGGAACTGCAAAGCAGAAGGCCCAACCCCAAACAGAGATAGAAGCTGACCCACAAAAACAAGTGCAAAACCACACTAACCTAGGTGATGAAGAACAAGTTTCAGAGCACCCCAAGAATTGGAGCTACACAAAAACTCCTTACCAACACCAGACGTAGAAACTACCATGTTAACACTAACTGGAAAACCAAATTTACGAAGGAAAGCCGATAAAAGAGTTGTAAACAATATCGACAATTATATATATTTTTATACAACAATCATAAGAAATAGCCTTCCCCTCTATTTTGAGGTCTCTGTCCTTCCAACTTGCCCCATCAAATCAACGTGGCTAGTGCAGCAAGGATACCCCTCAAAGGAGGGCGCCCCTGGCTTCTGTTACAACACTTTTCTATAGTCTCCCGTCTCCCCAACTTTAGAAAACAAAAATAAAAAATAAATCTCTAATGGGGTAATATACAGGTACCTGAATGGTCCAGAAAAATCATTTCTTAATTCCAATGTCAGATTGGCACTCTGATGTCTCTGTCTCATTGGGTGGAATTGGAAGCAGAGTAATGGTTTGAATTTGAGTCCAAGAATAGGCAAACTACAGCACAGTCATCAACCTTGGCATACGGGCACTTCAACTTCCACGCACTAACGGCTACCTCAACCAGCACACGAGCCGCAGCAGACCGTGGGGCTGATGCTACTATGCCAACAACTTCTTTGTTTGAGAGGACATCCCAAACCTGTCAAGAAAAAAGAACCAAATGAAACATGATCTACCACTGCATACCACTCAGGCTAATTTCTTTCTTTCAGGCATATTTAGTCGAGGAAAAACCTTTCATATCTATGACACGGTTTGTGTTCTAAAGACTCAGAATTTTTTTTGATAGCTAAAAGACAAGAAAAATGAGATCAAGTATTTTCCATAGACGAGAAAATGTAGGAAAGATTTAGGGTAATCTGCTTGTGATTTGTGATGGGCTTCGAAGTTCAAAGTTGGGCTTAGTGTTTCAAAGGGTACGGGAGAAAGAAGCTATTTCAAGTTAGAAAAAGATAAGAAAAGCATATAAATTTGTTTCGAATACAATGATAAAGTATATTTGATGTTCATATGGATCCATTTATTATAGAAAAGAAACAAGAAACCTGATACAAGACTACCTCAGAACCAAGAAAATAAACCCAAGTCACTTGGAAGCTCCTAAACCTAAAATGTTCTAGATTTGACTCAATTACCAATATAGCCTTAATTCACGAGTTACTGAAATTAATGGATCTCCCCTCATTACAGAAGTAATAATTGCATATTAACCGCTTTTACACTAATTGGTAATGACTTAACCTTCAAAGCCGCATTAGATTGTATCCATCCATCTAATTTGGTTCATCGGCCACAAACAAGAGAGCTCTTACCAGCCAAAACTAAAATTTAAAGCAACTTGAAAATTTTTCCATGGCTGCATCAGAGACTATGCTCTCATCACAGAGCAGATTACAGAAATAAACATGGTAACTGTAAGGACAATTTAGATGAAGACCACAATGTAAAGTGGTATAGGGCAATCATCTAGCATGTATTTAAGAGAAAAAAGAACTTGACATTAAAAACTTCTAAGAGGATATGCTCCTGACAAATATATGACATTTTGTTTTTCAAGTTTCCAACTGTCCTAGAAAAAGAAAACTGTGGAAACATAGATTTATTTGACAANTTAATATGGGTTTGATTTCCTACCCCATCTGTAGCCAATACTACAAATTCATCCTTTCCTGTCAAGCGACGATATGAAATATCAGGGACAGAGATCAAGCCAAAGTCTTTAAGGCAAAAATCTCCAAAAGCACGAGCCATTGCAAGGCCAGGGGAGTTATAGTTGGGCAGCCAAACTCGAGCAACCTCGGGCTCATTTTGAAGGGCAAAGATCCGTCCTTTACGTCGCCTAATCCTCTCTGCTTCCCCTAAAGAGTAAAAGAACATGACTAAATATTGGAACCATTGTCACTATTAATGTCTTAGATAATTATCCATGTATGATACTCATTGTTTAGTCTTTTACGCATATAACAAAAATGTCCTTACTGTCATGAAACCATTAAGAAGCTATGAGCAGGACTCCAAAAGTCAGTTTAGAGTAGTCTGGTAACCACGTCTATGCTATTTGCATATAAACCAATAACCAATCTAAACAGATTAAATTCACATAAACTTTAACAAAAATAAATAACTTCAACAAAAGGTTATTCATATATTTATTTCCTATGCATGTACAGAAGCATAAGAATATTTGAAAATCACTTTTTGTTACCATATTTGCAACATCAGAAACATATTTCATCGATGCATAAATAAGGGACTATCACTCCAATAGCTTGGAAACTTTCATCCTAATATAGGTGAGGTTTACAGACTTTGAACAACATATGACAGACTACACAAATATTTGAGTTTTGTTTGCTCGGGAAAAAAGTTGTCTTACATCCATTGCAGCCATTGATGTATCCTTGAATTTGGCCTTGAAAGTTTCTTAATGAAAATCTAAAATAGGAGAGCCAGTTTCCTAGAAGGAATGTGAACTCCAAACTCACTTTTCACTCAAATTGGTGAAGGCTACAGGGTGAAATGAAGATTTATAGATTTTAGTAAGCTGCGAAACCCATCCTAAAGTTCCGTGCTTGAAGAAAAATTTTGAGTTTAGGAGAATTCATATATTCTGCTAGTATTGAAGAAAAGAAAAGGAAAACAAAATTTTGAGATTTAAATCTAAATATAGACGCATCCTGAAGTTGACCCCTTAATTTTTCCCCAATTCTACCATTTTCATTGCATTTTCATTGAGAGCAGTCCATGGTCACTACAGCAATTGTTTAAAATCTGCAGAAGCAGTTAAATCAAGTTACACTAAAATATCAAAAGAATCTCAGATTGTGCATTGCTCCTGCCTTCTAAATCTTTTGAGATTCTTTATATAATTATTCCCTCAGTTCGCAGTTGAAATCTCAAGAGTATTCTCTCGTTAAAATCTCACTTGTATAATAAGATAGAAGAAAATATTATGTTTTGACTAATGTTATCTCATTGTTGTTAAACGTTTTCCAGAACAAGTAAACAGCATCTTTTTCGATTGACTTCCATAAATCTCAATCTCATAGTACATTCAAACATGCATAAATTCTGTTAAAAAAATAAGCCATTAGCTATAAGTTACAATTGAGAGAGAGAGATACTTGGAAGATCTGGTTTGAGATCCACAGTCAACTGAACCGCAATGAGAGAATCATCTTCATCTCTGGTACCCAATACAGCTCTGGAGTCCCCAATATTTGCAATAATAAGATCCTGTTTCTGTTATAAATTGATAATAATGGTTATACAAACCAAAGTTTATTATCACGGTTCAAGAAAACCAAGTTGTGCCGTGCACCAATTACCTGCTTGACCAGGGTAACTGCTGTTGTGCCACTGCAATAGCAATCAATTGAAGGATGTAGTTTCAGTTCCTTATCCATAACCTTAAATGCTTTCAGAAATGATTCTCTCATTATCATAAAAATATCAGTGTGATTGTCCTTATAACTAAAAGTCCTGGCTTCCTCATCAGTTGCTGTGAGTGCAATTGCTTCAGAGGCTACACTTTCCAAGGCATTACTTCTGATATTATCCTTAAGGATACTATTTAGCTGCAACTGAGCACTCAACTTCAATGGAAGACAATTTCTCACTTTCTTCGCAACCATATGGCCATTGGGACCATGGCCATCGAAAACACCACAAAATATTGTGTCTGTCTTTGAACCAAAGTTCTGAAGGGGGAAAAAAAAGAAAAGGACAATTATAAAATCAAATGCGGAGTTATCAAAGGGAGCAAATCTGGGGGGAAACAGTAAAATATGAAGCAGAAATGAAGATTAGAATTCACTTCCAGCTATTCACCCCCAGTTTAACAATAACATGGCTCACTTTGATGCAATTAACCATTCTAACAAAGACTCCTCATAACTGCCACAATTTGTTCTGACAGATGTTAACTTTTGTGGATAAGGGAGATGTAAGGATAAAATTGACTGATGCCTTAGGAATAAAAATATTTTATTCAAACCGAACTAAAACAGGTTCTTAGACCTCCTTCCACAGAACTATTACTGAGGAAAAACAGGATTTAAGGAAATAGTATTTATACTGTCACGCCCCGTACCCAGGAGTGAATCCTTTAACCTGAAATCCACAATAATAACTTAAATACACAAAGTCCTCCAAAATCAAATGTCTCAAAAATTCTTCCAAGTAAAATAAACTAAACACCGGCAAAATCTCTCTTAACTCAAGCAAATCTACTTATGCCATCTGCCACTTATCTCACATTTCTCTTATAATCCTGTCACATGCTATCTATTCCTTTTTTTTTTTTTATCAAGTACATGGGACGTATACAAGAGTAACACTTATGCATAAGTGTCTAAAGATACAAGGAAATTATGTATGTTCATGCCATTATGGTCTATTACAATCAACCAATGGAGTAGAGGATGAAAAAAATAACGTTCTAATCTCGTCCATTGTCCGTTCACAATTATCAAAACTTCGACCATTCCTCTCCATCCATACGCACCACCATAGACATATCAGTATCATCTTCCATATAGCTGCAATTTGAGTGGTCCTAGGATGCCTTGTCAGATGGCTAAAAAATCCACAACCCTTCGTGGCATCAGCCAATGGAGCCCCACCCTAGCAAATACATCATTCCACAAACTCATGGCTACATCACAATGCAGTAATAACGATCCACCGACTCTCCACTGTTCTTGCACATACAACACCAATCCAACACAATGAGTTGGCATTTCCGTAGATTATCTAAGGTTCAACCTTCCCTAATGAAGCAGTCCATACAAAAAAAAGAAGCTTTTAGGGGGCCTTGGTCCTCCGTTCTTCCATGGGAATGGTCTTGCAGAATGTTTCTTAAGGGACTTATAATATGACTGTACAGTAAATCTTCCCTTCTTGGACGGTGACCACAAAATTGTATCAGCTTCCCCGTTCACTCTATAATTATACACCGGATTAAATACATTTGTAAATGTGTCAATTTCCCAGTCTTGGGTAGCTCTAAGGAACGTGATATTCCATTGGGGAGAGCCACTAGAAAGATCCATGAGTTTTGATATTGAAGCCTCTTGTCTTCGTGCGATGCTTATATTGTTGGATAAGCTTCCTTAAGGACTCGATCTCCACACCATAAATCAGTCCAGAATTTAATTCTAGAACCATCCCAATTGCAAAATGTGTGTATCGATGGATGTTTTTACAGCCTCTTCGAATTTGTTTCCAAAGCCTCACCCCATGAGGTCCCCATGCTCCCCACAATCCACCATATTTTAAATCTATGATAACTCTCCACAAAGCTCCCATCTCTGCATGGTATCTCCATAGCCACTTAACCAATAAAACCTTTGCTACCTATTCTTAGTGTCACAAACATCAAAATCATCTGAAAAAAATGGTGGAGATAAAGGGGTGAGTCCATTGACTCAATAAGCAAGGAACCTATACTAGTGTATAAACATGAGCCAGTTACAAAATGCATAAACAAATAGTTCTAAAAAATATGGCAGTGGTATTTTTAGAAGCATTTCATATTATTATATACAAAAGACCTTAGGCACAAGCACAACTGAAGCAGTATCAGAAATAGAAACAGAGACCATGTTTACCCCCGTGGCAGAGTTGTGCATATCTGCGGTTAGCCAAGCCGAACATAAATCACTATTTTGTCAATGCACTCAAAATAGAGGCCATGTTTACCCTCGTGACAGGGCTGTGCATTTTGTGGATGGCCAAGCAGAACATAAATCACTTTGTCATCAAAGTGATTGCACTCAGAACAGAGGCCACCATTTTCCACCTGTGGCGAGCATCAGAGGCCACCATTTTACACCCGTGATAAGGTAAAACATTATAGGCCGCCATTGTACACCCGTGGCAAGGTAAAAAAATCAGACGCCACAGTTTTACACCGTGGAGAGGTTAGAAATCAGAGGCTACTATTATAACACGCGGTGGGGCCCGTAACCCAAGCAAAACATAATCTTATGCCTCAGGGTTTTTAGATACCATGCAATATCATATTGTAACAGCGTGCTGAGCAGATAAATATTACATAAGCAGATAACTTAAGATTTCATATTCACATTTTAAGCAGTAGAGGAAAAAAAGTACAAAAATTACTCATGTCTATACTAGTCATGATAAAATGTCAGATTTCAAAGTTTAGATACAAAGACTAGTGCAGAAAATAATCTAGATTGTTTCTATAACAAAATATCCAGGTTTTTCACAAAATCAACCTCGATCAGTTTTAGGCAAAGTCTAGCATAGGAGCACCGCTTACCTGACTTTTTACCACCTCTAAATTTCCTCACAACAGTAATAAGAGAATATCAATAGTCACCTATAAAATAGGAAGGTAACTTGCATCAATTTTCAATTGTACGTAAATTTTTGCTTAAGCACATACTTGCAATTAAAACTTAATATACTAATGACCTATTTTTCAAAAAGCCTAAAACCATCTTAACCTTAAAATCACATTAACTCTAAACTATTGATGTTAAAACCGTAAACCTTGTGTTCCTGAATCCAACTTCAATATCCCAATGTCCCGTCAATTGTCTTCAAAATAGTTTAACCTTTCATGGGCCCAAACCCTTATAAATCTATGTACCTCATTAAACCCATAACACCTACAACTCAAACCTATAACCCATTTAAAATTATGTAGCCTGTAACATATATATGCCAGGGGCGAGTGAGAGATACTGAGAGTTAGAGAGAGAGAGAGAGAGAGAGAGAGAGAGAGAGTGGACCTGAGGTGCAACTGCTTAGCGTGATCAGACTGGCGGTTAAACGTGTCAAAGGCAACGGGGTAGAGGTGAGTCGAGATGGCCAAAATAACTTGGTTCGGCTACGTGGTGGTGCTTATCTGAGTAGTGCAACATGGCGCTATGGTGCAAAAGCTTGTTGGCCCTAATAGAGGTCTTGCGGTTCCTGGTCATGTGGCACCACAATGTGGGAGAGAACGGCTTGGATGCTTTGTTTTAGGCTAGGAAAATAGGGGGTAGAATGGTGGTTGCCATGGCTCTTGGATGGTGGCTAGGTGATTGTGTTGGTATGTGGGTCAATAGAAAATGTGGAGCTGGGTAGTTTATGGAGGTGCACTATTGTGGGTGACATGGGCTGGGCAGTTGGTTGATCTGGTTTGACATAAGAGGATGTTGTGGCTTAAGGTATCTCGGTGCATGGATTACGGTTTCGTGGTGGTGGAAGCTTGAAACTGGAGGGCTTGCTCGGTGCGGGATTTCCTTCGAGGCTATTGTTCCTTGTGATAGAGGTTGAAGGGAGGTGGTTGTTGCCGGCAGTGGGTGGCTCCTGGTGGTCTGGGTGTGGGGGAGGTATTGTTGTTTGTGTATGGAGGGGATAATGTTCGTGGAAGGTTGCATCGAGTATTTGTGTGCTCCAGTTGGTATGGCTACTGGCCACGCACATGGGGAGGTTGGCGGCTTGAGGAGGAACGACTGTGCAGAGGTTTTGCACCGTGTAGGGTAACGGCTTGAAGAGAGTAAGTTTGAGAATATATGTATACATATGGAAACCCTAGTTGTACGAGGGAGAAAGAAGATTCTACACGTAGGGGTTTCATGGGTTGGGTCCGGTCCATTTCATGGGCTTGACCCATGGGTCCTAGGATTTTTTCTTGGGTTCTTATTAGGCTCTAACAAATGGGTTGGCCCATTTAAGGGTCCAACTAATTTCTAGGGCTTGCCTATAATTTCATGGGCTTAGTCACTTAACAACCCTAATAGGCCAATTCCAAAATGAGCCCAACTTGCTCAATAAATAGTTTTGGGCTTTAAATAATTTCTTGGGCCCAATATCAATTAAATAGGGGCCCATTTGGCCCATAAATATTAAATGGGCTAAACCTAATTATTGAGCTCAAATAAAAACCCCATAATAAATTTTTGGATCCGTAGCCTATTCAAAATTATCCAATTATCCTAAATTGGGCTTCCCAAATATTGGCCTATTAATACTAATTTAGGCCCCATAGTATTATCCATGTTCTATCTCTAGAAATATTGAACTGGGTCGTTAAATATGTAGTCAAGAAATTCCTGCAAAGAACATATACCATCTAGGCGCAAACATAAATCACAACAAAAATGAACTCCAGCCACATAACATTTTAGATAGAAATCTACTACAGACACAAAGAGATCATACAAAGTAAACTTACAAATTGACGTGGTTTCATGGAATCCGTTAGATCTACTTTATAATAAAAGTAACTTTACAATCTGACGTACCACATCAAGCCACATCAGTTTGTAGATTTATTTTTGTGTAATCACTTTGTGGCTAAAGTATTTTCCTTCTAGATAACCTACCTTATCTAGCCATCCAGCTGTGTTTTTGCAAAACTCTGTTCACAGAATACATTAGAATGATCATCCTACTAAATTATACCACTGTACTTCAGTTAGAATCCTGCCATTGAAATTGGCTGACAAAATGAGGGGACAAACTAACCTAGAACACAGTGGTTGACAATAAACTAAGAGCGAAATGATTTGGACAGCTACAAAAGTAACAAGAAGAGATTAATTATCCATGATATAGTAGTTGGTGGCGTATAAGGCCTCACAGACAATTCAAAAAGATACAACTATGGATAGAGTAGTTGGTGCAACAAAAACTGTATTGGGAATCCCAGAATGCTGCAATAGGACTACAATAATTTTCATAATTTAATCAATGGTGGATTTGTCCCCATTCTAGGCATATATCCAAATTCTTGCTCCTTCATATATATCCTAAGTTTAAACAATCAAGAGAAATCTAGTTGTATGAACTAGAAATCAGTTTTGCTTAAGAAAAGAGTATCAATAATTAAAAATTAAAACCGAAAACACCCTACAGGGGAATTGAAAGGACTAACCTCCCAAACAATCATAGCATCTTGGTTGATCCCCTTCTTGCCCTGCTTACTAAAGAGCGATGCAACCTCACTGGCGCCATTCAAGAACAACCTCTCCGGAACTCTATGCAGCCACATCTCCAGCTTGGTATCAAAGGAGGTGTCCCTCCTCATCTTCTTCCTTGAATTCCCGCTCTTGTTGCCGGAGCCCACATCCGAAGCAGATGTGGAGGCCGTCACTGCTGCTGCTGCTGCCAAAGCATAAGGGAGTGCGCGGGCGCTGGCCGCGTCCCCCAAGAGACACGACCCCATCCCTAGGGCTCTGGCGATGTTCAGAAAGCATTCCAGTCCCACCAAACACTCAGAGCCCCCTATTTCTACCAACTGATCCGTCGCAAACCCCTCCGTGTTGGTGCTTACCGCTGCTTTCTGCCTTTTCCTCAAGGCCAACTTATCGATAGCCTATCAAAACACAGAATACAATGGCAAACGTTGAATATATAGCAAAACCAGCTGAATCCGATTCCACAGACAAAACATTTTTTGGGGCATAATTAATCGGTTCTACCCAAATTCAATATCCAATCCCAATGGCCAATACCATTTGATCGAATATACAATTTTTTTATCAGTAAAGAATATATATACGCAAAATGACTATGAAAGAAATATGAACTTACATATGAAACCGAGAGAGAGAGAGAGAGAGAGAGAGGGGAAAATAAGCATACCAGGGTGGCGAAATAGGTGTTGGACGAAGAGCCTCTGCTTTTGGTTCTGTTTCTACAAAACGCAGAAGAAGCGCGTTAACCGGGAAGACACCTAGAGAGGAGGACCGCGGATGAGAGGCAGAGGCAGAGGCAGAGGCAGAGGCAGAGAGGCGACTGACTGGGTTTGGGACGGAATCGCAAAGGAAGAAAAATGCAAAGGAAGTGCATATAGAGGTTGACTGGCACAGATTCGATCAGATATAGAAGCAAAATCTGGATCAAAAAGACATGAATCTTTGAAAATCGCCAGCCATTTCATATATAATATCAATATCTATATAATAATTTCTATGGTGATCTCTGCTTCGTGTTGGCCCTTTCAGCCGATCATTATCCCTAAATTTCCGCCTCTTCTTATATTCATCCATCCATCCATTTTTTATTTTCTATTCCCTAAAATAAGTCGGATATAGTTTTTCAACAGCCTAACGCTACCGTTACAGCAGGCTACGTCACGGACATCTTCGCCCGCGCTAACAATTGTCGTTGATGGGAATCGGGATTCGGGATGGGTTGGGTGGCGGTTGACCAGCACCCGGCTTGTCAATAACAGGCGATCAATAACGGGAGCAGGTGGCTTGGATATTGAAAATTTTTAACTACACTGGCATGCGGAATATATAATATTTTATTCTGATATACATATATAGTACATATATAATAATTAATGTGCAAATAAATAAATAGGTAAAAATACTTGGTCAAAATACTCAAAATAGAGGGAGACTAGATGACTAGATTCGTAAGGGACCGGATAACTGAGTGGATGTAAAGTGCAAATAAGTAAATAATATTCAAAATACTCATAAATTATCAATTCAAACAGATATGATTGTTCTTTATTTTAGATGAACAATAGTATATAAAATATTTAAAAATTAAAAAGGGACAACAAGAAAGCAGAAGAAGAAAAGGCCTCTTAAGTTCTGAAACTCCTAAAGGTTCTCATAATAAGGTCTTGCTTCTGAACAAAATCAAGCTCTCTTTATATAAAAAGAGTGGCTTACTAGTACAATAATGCTCGGAATGAATAATGATGAACAATAATTTTGAATTTTTTTTATTATTCATTTGACTAGAAGAAAGCTATTGAAAGTAGGAGTAAAGCAACGAATCTAACTTTACATGAACCAGTAGTGAGAATAATAGGGTCTTCGACAACAATTTTAGTAGTTTTGCTTGGTTGCTGCCAACGCCAATAATTCTATCATCAAAACAGGAGATCAATCTCTAGATAACCTTGGAGTAGTTTTTGGATCATGTCTGAATATATTATCATAAGGATTAGTATTATCAACAGAGGCTTCAAAGGATGCCTTCGACTCATTATTAGAATTGTCACCATCGTCTTGGAGTGACTTCTTTAACAGATAAATTAAATATTATTTCTTAAGTCCTTGGAGAAAAGACTTCTTTTTGGACTTAGAAGATTTACCCGATTTATTAGATGAAGCAGGTTGTTGTTGTATCGCCTAAGCAATAGGATATACAGGCTCTTGAATCATGGTTTTAACATTAGGGAATCCCTTAATACTTTCCAAATTCGGAGAAGTTAGAAGAAAATCTCTAGTAACATTTTCACTAACGTCTTGGGTGTGAGGAAATTTTTCCTACTACTTGCCATACGAATTTCGAACAAGAATTATCACTTTTCTTAGCATAACTTCCCTTCAAGATCCAGGGAACTTTGTATTTCTTGCAAAAGTGAAAATATGGAACTTCTGACCATGTTGGCTAGTTTTGTAAACATAGCAAAATATTTAATAGCACCATTGAGTTTATCAGGGAAGCTTTCCAAAATAAGACCAAATTATGTCCACCATCTCATAAACCAAAGGGGGAATTGGGAATTGAATTTTTGTTTAAATTAATGAACCAGGAATGAGACATATCAACATTTTGGAATAACATGAATTTGAACCATACTTCAACATAATCATAGTAGTAGTAGGTAACATCGGAATCAGGAATCTTCTTGGAAATATAGGGATGAGATCCCCATTTTTCTTTAGTAATCAAATTTAATATATAAACACTGGAAAACCAGCTTTGTTTATTGATTTTATTAAAAAAAAAAGGGTTTAATCAGGATGGATTGTGTTTGGGTGAGAATGAATGAGTAATATTGTAGGTTTTTCTGAATATTTTCAAGAACTCTATGAAAACTAAGGAAAAAATAGGCAAAAGCAATTTTGGGGGAATCAGTATATATTGACAGATTAGGTTCAATATAAAACAAGTTTTGATAATATTGTTTTTGGACACAATCAGTCTTGGAGCATAATAATCAAAAGATTGAACATGTTGACGGGATTTAGTGATAGCATTAGCATAAGTATCATGGGTTGTGGCTAAAGCATATGAGAAACTGGGTTTAACAGTGGCTATACTAGCAAGGGCAGTAAACCGGTTAGTAAGATCCAGGGGAAACAGGTTCATGCTTCACCAGTTGCTTGTCAGGGATAGGAACCTGTGGAACATGTTTATCTTTGCTTGACTTTCTGTTGGTCATTATTTTGCAGAAATTCACGGGCAACAAAATCAGGGAGAACATTTTGTGAACATTTAATATATTCAATATCAAAATAAAAAGCACTTAAAATAGCTTGCTATCGGGCAAATATATGTTTTAAAACAATGTTTTGATCAACATTTTTTTCTAAAACAAACTTAGCACTTTTGCAATCAAATTGTGTACTATTCTAGACTCCAAAATGGAAGCAAACAATTTGTTTAGAAGAGCCCGATGAAATAATTTGTTTTAGAATGCCACCATAATCAATATTAAAGGCATCGATTTCAACAATTTTAAAAGAATTAACAGTAAGAATACCAAGACAGGGTAGAGTCTTCACATGGATCTTAATTTGTTTAACAAAAGAAGTATGGATATCTGATCAAGGAGGTGAATTAGACCGTAACCACTCAAATAGTGGTTTACTATGTTTTCTCAAATCCTTGTAGAATTCAATAACATAATTAAGGGAACCAAGAAATCTTTGTAACTGGATTTTATCAGTGATAACAGCTAGGAATTTATCAGCAAATTGAATGGCTCTATTGGTAGGACGAATTTGTCCTTCATAAATATCATAACCAAGTTAACGAATCTTGATTTCGAATAATTTAATTTTCTTAACAGAGACAACAATATCATTTCTTTTGATGATTTCTAGAAATGAATACAAATGTTTCCAGTGTTCATTAATAGATTTGGAATAAATAAAAACATCATCAATGTAAACAATAGTAAAGTGACTGAATGAATTGAAAATATCATTCATAATATTTTAGAATTTACTAGGTGCATACTTAATACCAAAGGGCATAACATTCCACTCATAATGATCAAAATGAGTGGTGAACAAGGTTTTGAAATCCGTTCTGTTCTGGTCAGAATGACTGCAATTTTTTGTGCCGGAACAGTAACCGGCATAGTGTAGATTATTATTTCGTATCGGGTCAAATTTTGGCCATTCCGACCCATTTCGGTAAATTCTAGTTGGTTTCCATATTCCAGCCAGAAAGGGCTTCTTGGTCTGAAATAAACATTAGTGGGAGTTTCGTGAATAGTTTTGGATAGTGAGGACATACTTATCATTTATTATATTTTTCTCCCATCCCCCTTTTCCCCTTCCATGCAATTTGCTAGCAGTGAAATAATGACACTGGCTCTATATTGTACAACTATTGTTTACTAAAGTTCCATCTACTTTTCCCTAGGTTTTTCTATTATTTCCTAAAGTTCCATCTACTTTTGTAAAGCTACATTGCTCTATATCTCGTTTATAAATGAAAACATTGATTTAAAGGAACCAAAAAATTCATTTTTATAATTAATATATTTATGTAAAGACTATAAATATATTTATAGTTATATATATTCCAGTTAGTTTGGAATATAATTTTTCTATATATATATATGATTGTTTATATATATAATTACTTTATCTATATAAAGACTATCTCGAAACGGTACACATAAACTTACTGGAACTAAAATATTCCGTTCCAATACTTCAATTAGAACGGTCACTGGAATGGAATTCAAAACTTTAGTAGTGAAAACAATTTTATACGTATCAGTATCACTAATATGAACTTGTCAGAAACCAGACTTCATAGCAAACTTGGAAAATACTATGGCATCACTTAACCTATGGATCAAGTCATTATTGTTGAGAATGAGGTACCCAATCCATTCTAACACTTTGTTCAAGCGTTTGTAATTGAGATGACTAAGCGATGTGTTCCTCTCTCAATCTCAGTATTTTTCTGAACATAGAAAGCAGCACATGACTAAGGTGACTTAAATTATGTTTGGAAAAAATGTTTCATTCAAAATTTTTATCTTCATCTCATCTCATCTTTACACTTTTTCAAATCCCCATACAAAATATAATAAATAATTCAACTTTTTCAAATCCCAATATAACTTTTTCAAATTTTAATTCAATTTTTTCAAATCTCAAAACTAAAAAATAATATTTTAAACTTTAAAATAAAACACAAAATTCTCATCTCATCTTCCAAACATAATCTTAGTGAAGGTTTGGATGATGAGTTAAGATGAGATGAGTTGAGATAAAAGTTTAAAATTCAATAAAATATTATTAGAATATTATTTTTTAATATTATTATTATTTTGAGATTTGAAAAAGTTAAATTGTTTATTATATTTTGTGTGAGAATTTAGAAAAATTGTAATAATTAGATGAGATGAGTTGAATGGATTTCCTGTTCAACAATTTTTTATTTATTTATTTCTTGTTTTAGAAAATTTAAATGTTTAGTCTTAGTAAAGATCAAAACATTTAAACAATCATCAATGTCAATATCCAACTTTGAAGAAAATCTGAATTTTACTTTCTGGCCAAAAGGGTTAGTAGTAATGCCATCATACTCAGTAATAAACATATATAAAGCAAAAATAAAAGGAATACCAAGATTGCTCTATCAGTCATATTTCTAACTAAAATAGAAGGAATTTTAAAATAAATATTTTCTTTGTAAACATGGGTATTATTAAACTCACATTTGATTATCATTTGAGAACCATTAGTAGATAATAGTCTTTCAGTAAACTTTTCATAGTATTTGCTAGGAATTATATTCTCTCTTGAATATAATTCGTAGAAGATCCTGAATCAATCAAAGCAACAATATTAAATTTTTTAAATTCATGAAAAACAACAATATTAACTTTGAAAAACAATTTTGGAGGAATAAGACGATCAATCAAACCTACTTTATCAGTATCAGAAAGAGGTGCTTGATGACTGGATCGAGCTAGCACAATCATCTTGCTCATCATTATTGGAATTATTGTGTTGATCAAACTGTTTATCAATTTTCAAAAGTAATAACTTGTGTTTAAGAGAGTTATTATCAGTTTTGATATTTCAACTCACTCTTGAGTTCAAAAATTTCTTTTTTAATAGAAACAATTTCATGCTAGAGATCATTAACAGAAATTATTTTGGATTTCTTCTTATTGAATCTTTCCAAATTTTAATTAAGGCTAATTTTGGGTCTAATAGTTTTCTCATGGTGTTCTTTCACCATGGTTTTTTTGAACTTTTGAAGATATTCTTCCTTTAGCTCAGGATTTGTGATTTGGCCAATCAGGATAATCAAAAGATTTTATTGTTCTTTACTTTTGGATAAAACATTTATTGTTTCACAATAAGAATCATTACAACCAATTTAATATTCGGAGTATTAGATGGTTCAATAGTAGAGTGATAATTAGAATCACTTGAACTGAATTCATTGATATTAGATGATTCAGAAGACCTTGATTCAAAAATACGAATAAGTTCTTCTTTAGCATTGTTATCAATATCTAATTGATTAATCCCTTTTTTCATCCAGCTAGGTTTTTTTTAGTACAATCTTTACTAAAATGACCATACTTACAATCTTTACCAGTGTTTTGAGAAAAATATTTTTTGTAAATGGTTTTTTTTTTTGTAAAAATATCACGTTTTTTATATGTTTACTTTTTGGATTTATAAAAGTTATCAGGTTTTAGTAAACATGGTTTTCCCTTTTCTACCTGGAAGGAGTAATAGGAGGTAAGCCAAATTGTTCACAGAAATTTCTCATTTCATATTTGGCTGTTGTAGTATTTTTCAATTGTTGACACAACATTTTTTTATTATTACACATACTGATACCAAGTTTCTCAATAGTACAATGATGTTACCATAAGTGAAATTATCATAATTAATCAAACCAGTAGCATTACTAAATTTGTCTTTCACCTTTTAAGCAAAAAGATGAGGTAGTCTGTCAATGAACTTCTCTTTCCAATAACGTTCCAAATTATCTTCCCGGAGCAAAACTTTGGAAATGAAAACATCTTGATACCATTTATAATTAGACACGGTAGGACTACGTAAATTATTTAAATAATCAATAATACAAGTAGTAATATTAGAAGGAGTACCAATAAAATATGTAACAATAATATAAATCAAAGTATTAACACTATTAGGTATATTGTTAAGGCGTGTTTTGTAGCCGTCACCATAATCGCTGTCTAACACCTGCAAGAGGAAGAAGGAAAGGGTGGCCAGAGCTGGGTAGCCTCTGATACCCAAATAAGTTATCGTGAGAGCTTAACCTCTGAAAAACGGAGAGGATGAATCTTAATCATCAAAATATCCCTCCTTTCTTCACGTCACGGACTTGCTTTTATTCGTTTCTCGTTCCTCTTAAAACTTGCCCATCATGGTCGTCATTCTCCTTATTGAGATGGTGGGACATGGCATTTAATGCGGTCACTAGTGCTAGGCATTGGGGTCCGACCTCGGGGGAGGCCCCTCTCGGACACATTTAATGCGTCTGATTCTTCGAGGGACTGGATCCTAAGCGGTTTTGGTCCCATTAATGCACCTGGATAGGAGATGGGGGCAAGCCACTGGTTGAGCTTGTTGGCGGTAGGCTTGCCCGGGCCCTTCTCCTTGAGTTCTTTTTGCCCATTCCCCTCATGGTCCGTGGGCTCTGCCAGACAGTGCGGGCCCAGCTCATGCGTACACAAATCAACATTCTAACTACCCCGCAAATTCCCTGTGCGCTAGAGCAGAGGGAATTTAAACCTTTCACACGTTCATAATCTACTTGCACGTCCGTACGCCTTCTTGCCTTTGGAATAAGTGCAACCGTCGCTTCATCGTGTCCCATCACGCTTTCAACTAGGGTCTTTAACTATTGCCCCTTACCCTATTTACTTCTCTCTCTAGTTCCCGTCGCAACACTCACCCGAGCTTTGAGTACTCTCCCTTCGGTAGTTTCTCCTTCCTCTCGCTTCGCTAACCGCGTTCTGCTTCCTTCTTGTGAGGTATCTCTCATGGCTTTGAAAAATGCCTCTTGCGACAGGCCTCCCTCCTTTGATGGGCCCAGTTGGACTTCATTTCTCAGCTCCACCACTCTTGGTGCTCAACGACAAACGTACTTGATCTCGGAGTCAGTGGTTTTGGAGGTCGGCCGCACTACTATCAACTCAACGGGCAACTCCAAGAAAGTGGCTCTGTATGCCGGCGCATTCTCCCATGGGCTCAAACTCCCTTCTACCGCCTGGCTTGTGAATTCTTGGACTTCTTAGGTCTGGCCCCTATGCAGCTGAACGCCCACACCTGGCAGATTATTTTGGAGTGTTGCGTGGCTTGGCACATGATCTTGGGGTAGACAGGGGCGGAATATCCCGATCTGACAGCACGAGAGTTCCTTTTCACTCATATAGTCCTTGTCTTCCAAGAGAACATTTGCAACTTCTAGTCCAAGACAAAATTCAGGTTCGTTCATCTCCAGCCACATTACTCCCATGCTAGGTGATGAGAGAACAAATTCTTCTTCGTGTTGGGAGATGGGTGGGAATTCCCACATAGGGAAGTTGCCGCCCATGAGTTCCCTGTCCAGTCCGATTGGGGGATTGCTCCCGACGGCAAGAGGGTCGAGTTTGACTTATTCGACTAGGAGAGGGCCCATATGCAGCAGGTGTATGCTTGGGTTCGGGAACATGAGGAGGAGGTGTGGACCGACATTCTCCTGTCTTAGGCAAACATAGCTCGGTTCTTGGTTTTGCTTGATCGGTCGCACTTGAGGGGCCGAGAAATCCTAATAAGGCTCCCTACCCCACGAGCGCCCAAGCGTCCTTCGGAGGGCACCTCCTTTGTTGCGGCAAACAGACCCTACATAAAGGAAGGGACCCTGTTCGTGGACCTAGTGGGGATAGGCGGTGGGCCGAGTCTTTCTGACACTTCCTCCTCGACGTCACCTTACACAACTTCCCGAAATGCCCCTTCCACCCATCCAGCAGCCTTGGCGATTCTTCCTGGAATTTAGATGATGTGGCACTACAAGCCGCCTTCCTCAAGGACTTGGCAGAGCCAGGCTCTAGAGTCTTTGTCGAAATTGCTCACGTTAAGCATCTAGAGGCGTCTGAGTGCTCGGGGGCTACCGGTTGTTTTGACTCAGAGGTCCTGACGGTATCGGTGGGTGGAGGGGACGATTCGCCCCCCCCCCCCCCCCCCAAAAAAAAAAAACTGGAGTCATGTGTCCTGAAGGTCTTTATTACAACAATCCCATTATGCTTAGCGAGGAAGGATTTTTGTCTTTGTCAGGGGTCATCAGGCCACAACACCCCCTACTGTGGAAACTAATGTAGGGCCCCGGCCAGCAAGCACTGTTGGGGACGACTGAGGGCAGGGGTCAGCCGGAGTGGGCTGAAGGGAAGGGCCTGGGGCGTCGCGATCATCAAACATTCCCTACGCCTTTGCCCTTGGCCCTCGCGGGAGGTCGGTGTTTTGAAGTGATGAAGAGGCCTCATCTTCTGCCGGGATGCCAGGTCTGAGGTGGTCAAGGCGATGACAACCCAACTGAACGACATCTTTTCCTTTTTGCAGTTTTGTCCTCAGGTGTCTGCTTCCTAACCATCCTTTTGTTGGCAGGCCGTTGAGTTGTTGGTAGCTTGGGTGGTAAATAGGCGAGTTGAGGTGGAGAATGAAGTCGAGGCCTTCCACATGCTAGGTGGGTGTGCATATAGTGAGATGTTCCACCTCAAGGCCGCGTTGGAACGCGCTGAGAAGAACATGCTTTTCCGATAGCTCGCCAAGGACCAATGCAAAGTGGAGTTTGATCTCTGGGCAGAGAAGGAGATGATGAGGCAGGAAATCTCCCATCTCTAGCCTACTGCAACCACCACGACCTCGATTACATTGTCTTGAGGAAGAGGCAGCGGAGACCGAGAAGTGTTGTGAAGAGTATGTCGCTGTCATGGCGGAGGCGGTGAATGCTAACCATGACTTGCAAGCGTGCTTGTATCAACTTTAGTCCAAGAGGGACACAATAGTGGCGCAGAGCTCGGAGCTCCGTGAGAGCAAGGAGGTGGCCGAGGCTCAACATTTCGAACTATTGGAGTCCCATGGGAGACTTGAGGGGGAGTTGAAATCCTGAGATGAGAGGGCGACGAGGTTGGTGGCCAAGCTTGCCATGGCCAATGAGAAGCTTGATTGGAACAACCCCCAACTTGCCACATCCAAAAGCCTCCGCAATCATGCTTGGAATCGTGGGTATTCTTGAGGGTTGGAGAGGTTGAAGAGGCACTTAGTGGGGAACCTAGCTGTCCCTCTTGAGGCCTTGGATCTAGCTCAGTTTGGGCCGACTCAGGCGGACCGCCTACCCCTCGACTCCTTGAGGCACAACCTACTACCTGACACCTTTTCTGTCCCGCTACCCAACCACTAACTCGCTAGTTGCTTCGCTTTCCCTTTTATTTTTTATTTATTTGAGTCCGCTACAAGGACTTCTTCCTTTAGGTGTCTTGTAACTAAGAATGCATTGTTAATGAAACGAGTTTTCAATCGCCTTCCCGTTGTATGAGTTCAACTTTATTATTTTCCTGTTTCTTTTACTGCCGAGTTAGGGTGTAATAAGTGCCCTTCTCATGATGACCCAACCTCCTTGATGAGCTTAGGGATTAAGTAAGGCCCGTAAGCGTAATACCCGACTTGCCAGTACTTGCGAAGGATTTTTCCTTTGCAATTCAAGCTTCAATAAGTCATCTCTAGGCTACGAGATGCCCTCTTTCCCCTCTTGAGAACCGGGCAGGATCCTGTTTGATAGCTTCAGGCAGCGAGGAGGGAGTGGGTCGCTTGGGAGAGGTTTCCCCCCTTTGGTCACTTAGTCGCAAGCACTGGACATCGACCTTAAGGACTAGGCAGGATCTAGATCGACTGCTCTGTGGGAGTGGGACACTTGGAGAGATGTGTTCCCCCCTTTTAATCGTCGAGGTGCGAGCGCGGGACATTGACTTTAAAGACCAGGCAGGATCTGGATAGGTTGCTTTGGGGGGCGAGGGGGGAGTGGGGCACTTGGGAGAGGTGTTCCCCCCTTTTGGTCGCTGAGGCCCGAGCGTGGGGCATTAGCCTTAAGGACTAGACGAGATCTAAATCGACCGTTCTGGAGGGTGAGAGGGGGGGAGTGGGGCACTTGGGAGAGATGTTTCCCCCTTTCGCGGCCTTAAGGACTAGCATAGTCACCACCAAGGTGTCGTCGTGGGGATAGATGACCCCTTTGTCTGCGTTGTCGAAGGCTATGGTGGGTGTCTTTTTGGTCAAGACTTGTTTGGGCGGTCTTCCGATGCTGAATTCCTCGTACCTCACCCTCCTGGAGTAGGCCTTCCTGCTCTATGCTGAAGCACCTCCACCTACGTGTCCCCCAAAAATTTTGTGGATTTCCCCCAAGGGTACATTATTGCGGTTCGGCTTCGGTGGGCTCGCTTCTCTCCTTCTTACAGGCCTTCTCCTTGGGCTTTCTCACCTTCGCCCCTCCCTCCTCAGCTCTTGCCTATCTTGGCTTGCTCGTCTGGGAAGTGATGGGTGGCAGATGTTTGGGCATCTCAAGGCTTCTCCCCGAACCTCTCGCCTAACATCATTGTAGATTTCATCCATGACCTTCCTCTTCAAGAATTGGCAATCCTCGGTTCAGAGGCCTTCCTCCTCATGGTAGGCGCAGTACGAACGGGTCCCCCTGTTGCGGTCGCCCCTTCCCTCAACCGCTTGTCTTCCCGAGCTTGCACATTCATGTTCGTCTATGTTCTCCTCGTGGAGCTTCTGCCGTCCCCTCTCTTGTCTCCCTGTCCCTTTCTTTCCCGTGTCTCTTATTTCGGGGCCTTTGCTCTAGTGGTCCGTTTAGGGGCTCCAAAGGTTCTATCAGGGTTGGCATGCCTGGGCATGGTCAAGGATCGAAGGGTGTCTTCGGCGTTAACAAAATTTCCTGTTCGATCCATGAAGTCCCACAAGGTCACTAGGGTCTTCCTCCTGATCTCAGCCATGAATGGGGCTAAGGGGCCAAATATCGCCTAAGCATGCTGCTAGCATGATTTTCTCGTCCTGATTGTTGGTGGCCAGGCGCTCTTTGTTGAAGTGGTATAGGTAACGCCTTCAGACTTTCCCCTTCCCTTTGCTTCACAGTGAGGAGGTAAGTTGTTGGTCACCTCATTTTCTGGCTGGCTATTAATTGGGTTAAGAATTGCCTACCTAGCTCTTCAAAGCTATCGATTGTGCCCGGTCAGAGGGTTTTGAACCATGCCCGAGCAGAACCCTTCAGAGTGAGGGGAAATGCCCAACATGCTATTTCCCCATGGAAGCCGTGCAGCGTTATGTGGGTCTTGAAAGTTTCCAAATGCTCAGTCGGGTCCTTAGATCAGTCATACATTTCCATCTAGGGGGCCTTGAATTTGAGTAGGAACGGGACCACCATTACTTTTGCACTGTAAGGTAGGTCCGTGCTGCTCAACATTTGGTCCACAGATGACAACGCCCCAGCTTCTTCGCCATCTCTTCGTATTTGTCCATGAGGCCTCACAACTTGTCACCCATTCGCCTCCGTTCGTCGTCTTTTGGGCGTGCCGTGCCGGCGGTCTGCAACTCCCCTTCTGTCTCTTCAGCGTTGCTTAGGCTGGCGCTTTCTTTGAACTTCGCTTTCTTCCTCCTCAGCACCTCATTTTCCTACCTGAGGACTTTGGCGTTTGACGTTGACTTTTTGACTAGTTCTTCCATTTCCACCATTCTTCCTTCAATGTTCACTGACGAGGATTGCTATTCGAACTTTGCGCGTTGTGAGCGTGTAGTGGCCGACATACAAAAACCACGCTATCGTCGTTAGACCAAACAAATTTGGATCTTATAGATGGCGCCAACTGTTAAGGCTTGTCTTGTAGCGGTTGCTGCAACCTCTATCTAGCACCTGAAAGAGGAAGAAGCAAAGGGTGGCTAGAGCTGGGTAGCCTCCGATGCCTAAATCAGTTATCGTGAGAGCTTAACCTATAAAAAATGGAGAGGATTAATCTTACACGTCAAAATACCCCTCCTTCATGTCACATACCTACTTTTATTCATACCCCGTTCCTAGTAAAACTTGCCCATCATGGTCGTCATTCTCCTTGTTGAGACGGTGGGACATGGCATTTAATGCGACCACCCATGCCAGGCATCGAGGTTCGACCTCGGGGGAGGCCACTCTCGGACCCATTTAATGCATCTGATTCTTTCAGGGATAGGATCCTAAGCAGTCTTGGTCCCATTAATGCATCGGGATAGGAGTTAGGGGCAGGCCACTAGCTGAGCTTCTTGGTGGCGGGCTTGCCCGAGCCCTTCTCCCTGAGTTCTTTTGGCCCATTCCCCTTACGGCTTGTGGGCTCTGCCAGGCAGTGCGGGCTCAACCTGGGCCTACACAAATCACCATTCCAAATACCCTGGCCAATAGTAGTGTAAAAAATTGGCATACCATCATCATCAATATTAACAACATTTCTAATGGTTTCTCTTGAATCATTTGTAAGATGTTTATCCTACCAATGATGAAGAGTACCAGAAAAACCAGTAGCTAATAGATCAACCATTCCAATATGACTAAAATTATGGTTACAAACATAAGCATTAGCAACCATAGACATATTATTCATCTAATTGAGGATACAAGAAGTGTATTGTCTCATCTCATCTCAACATTACAACTTTTCCAAATTTCCATAGAAAATATAATAAGCAATTTAACTTTTTTAAATCCCAAAACAATAATAATATTAAAAACTAATATTCTAACAATATTTTATTCAACTTTCATCTCAACTCAACTCACTATCCAAACGGCATCTTAGGCACCGTTGATAACCCCTAATATAAAATCCATAAATAATATATACTTCCAACTTAAGAACTCCTCGCATTGCACCCGTGAATTCTATTATGGACAAGCTATATCATGGGTAAATCTAACCTGATTGTTCTTAATTTAGTAAACACCGATGCATGCATCCTACGAAATTAATCTTATATCTTCCACGTATAAGGATTACGCAAATGATTTGGTAGAAATCTTGTATATTATTTGTATTACAATTCATCTATATATAATACAAGACATCAGCTATTTAAGGAATATACAACCATAAATAGGACAACAGCTATTTAAGGAATATACAACCAAAAACAGAGTTGCTATACAAAGATATTGACAAAGAAGAAATCACGGTTGTGCATGATTTACGTGGATTCCTTTATACGACCCCTCAAAATGGATGTTCCATCAGCAACCTTAATTTTGCCACGTAATGAGGTGAAGCGAGATCGAGCGAGGGGCTTTGTCAGGAGATAAGCGAGCTGATCATCCGTGTGAACATGAGCAACACGCAATTTACCACGACGAACAAAGTCACGGACAAAGTGAAGATCGATGGCAATGTGTTTCATCCGGGAATGCATAACATGATTGAGACTGAGCTGAGTTGCACCAACGTTATCACAGAGTAGGAGTGGTGGTTCACGTAACTTGATACCAAGTTCATCAAGAAGAGACTGAATCCAAGCAATGTTCGAAGCTGGAGTGGCCAGTGCCCAATATTCAGCTTCCATAAAGGAGCGAGCCATTGCCTTTTGCTTCCAAGTTCGCCAGCTGATAGGATTATTGCCTAGAAAAATGATATAAGCTGTAGTAGACTTTTGATAATCAAGATCACCATCCCAATCAGCGTCCGAGAAGCCCCTAAGCACTGGGTTTGTTTGACGATGCAGTAAGAGACCAAAGTGAATGGTCTGTTTGACATACTGTAAGAGCCGTTTAACATGTTGCCAGTGCGTGATTGTCGGTTTGTGCATAAACTGAGCAAGACGATTGACTGCAAAACCAAGGTCTGGACAAGTGAGTGAGAGGTATTGAAGAGAGCCAATGGTTCGTCTGTATTCCGTAGCATCACAGCTAGCCGAACCATGATCAAGCATGAGCTTAGTAGATTCAGACATGGGTGTTTGAACTTCCTTAGCACCATCCATCTTCAACCTGGTAAGGAGTTCATGAACATAACGGTTTTGAGAAAGAAATAAACCTTGCTGAACCGGAATGACTTCCACCTCGAGAAAGTAGTGCAGATCACTCAGTTCCTTAAGTGAAAATTTATCTCCTAAGGATTTGACAACATGCTGCGTGAACTGAGTGTTATTGCCAGTAAGAATTAAATCATCAACGTATACCAACACATAGAACAGAATCCCATCTCGATTGAAGATGAATAAGGAACTGTCAGATTTTGAATTAAAGAAACCCAACGCAAGAAGGCCAGAGCGCAGTGCATTGAACCAGGCCCTAGGCGCCTGCTTGAGACCATAAATCAATTTCTGAAGAGAACAAACATGATGAGGACGAGACAAATCGATGAAACCTACAGGTTGCTGCATAAACACTTGCTCAGTTAACTGTCCATGAAGAAACGCGTTATTAACGTCAACTTGCTTGAGTGGCCAATTGTTGGACAAAGCTAGTGATAGAATAAGTTGAATGGTGGTCGGTTTTATAACGGGATTGAAGGTTTCGGTATAATCGACACCTGGACGCTGATTGAAGCCTTTAGCAACGAGGCATGCCTTAAACCGATCCACTGTACCATCAGGATGACGCTTAATCTGGAAAACCCATTTACAACCAATTAGATTGGAAGCAGAGGACTTAGGAACCAGGTTCTAGGTGCCATGTGAAACTAAGGCAGTAAATTCATCTGCCATGGCCTTACGCCAGCGAGGATCCTTGGGTGCTTGAGATACACAAGTTGGGTCCAATGGTGATGCAAGAGGTTGCTTTGTAGTAACCGAAAGTTGCTTAGGACAAAAATTATTATTCTGAGCCCGAGTAACCATCTGATGAGTGCGGGTAGGAGGTGCAGGTGCTATGGGCAGGGGAGACTCAGAGCTAGAGGGATTACTAGCATGAGTAGATGAGGTCATACCTGGTGTAGGAGACGGAGTGACAGTTGTTGTAGCAGCGAGCATAGCAGGTGTGACGGGGAGAGCATCCGAGGGAGCGATGTAAACCAGAGGAACTGAGGAAGGAGAGGAAACAACAGGGCACGGTGGAGAAGCAGCCATACGAGCAGAAGGAGGGGTCTTTGTGAATGGAAAATTATTTTCATTAAACGTAACATGACGAGAGTGATAAAGCTTACTTGTGTGAAGATCCAAACATTTGAAAGTATGTTGGGTCAGGGAATAACCGAGAAAGACATAAGGTTTGGACTTGGATTGAAATTTATTTGTGCGATAGGGAACAAGCCAAGGGTAACACTGACAACCAAAGGTGCGTAACTTGTGGTAGCCGGGAACTCGTCCAAACAATGCTTCAAAGGGACTTCGACTCGAGAGTAAGAGAGTTGGAAGACAATTAATAAGATAAACTGCCGTGGCCAAAGCATATGACCAATAAGTAGAGGGAGCGGAGGCATGATGTAAAAGAGTCATACCTGTTTTGACAATATGTAGATGGCAACGTTCGACAATACCGTTTTGTTGGGGAGTATGTGGTGCAGTGGTAAAATGGCTAATGCCATGAGCAGCCAGAAAAGGTTTAAGTTTGATAAATTCACCGCCGTTGTTGGAATAAAATTTTTTAATTTTTTCGGAGAATTGATTTTCAACCAAAGCGATAAATTGAACAAAAATAGAGGACACATCCAATTTATTTAGCATAGGATAGAACCAGCAATACTTTGTGAAATGATCAACAAAAAGTACATAATATCGGTAGCCATCAATAGAAGGAACCGGGGATGGTCCCCAAACATCGGCATACAAATATTCAAGAGGAGCATGGCTCGTAAGAGAAGTTACACTAAATGGCAATTTGTGCGACTTATTGTAATGACACGAGATACATGAGAATAAAGACTGAGGGGAGGACACAGGTAAATTAAAACTAAGAAGAAGTGATGATAAAAGTTTTGGAGTAGGTTGACCTAGTCGATGATGCCAACGATCAAATGAAGCACGGGTTCCACCCAAGGTGACGGTATGGGCTTGAGGTAAAGAAGAACACAGTTCCACAGGATAAACACCACCTTCACACCTGCCGCACATGAGAACTGCTCCCGTCATCCGATCCTTCACAAGACAAAAGGAGGGGTGAAATTCTACAATAACGTTCTTATCATGGGTAAACTTGTGAACAGAGATTCAATTTGTGTGAATAAGAGGCAAATGCAAAGTTTCTTTTAAAGTAAGAGATCGGGAAGGGGAGGAAATGGAAGTAGAACCGATGTTAGCAACTTGCAAACCTGTACCATCTCCAAGAATAACCTCATCTTGTCCATCATATTCAGAGTGAATAGAGAGATTAGCCAAATCAGACGTAATATTATGAGAAGCAGCGGAATCAAGAAGCCATTTGCCATTCGATGGAGCCGAAGAAGTAGTGCAGTTGGCAGTAGGTCGAGATTGCATTTTTGCACATTGCTTGGCAGTGTGGCCCGGCTTATCACATATTTGGCACACAACAGATGACTTCTGAGAAGGAGCTTTGTTGTTGGAATTTTGTTTGAAGCGGTTTTTGTTATTTTTGAACCTAAGATTGGATGGCTTCCGTTGAGAGGAATTAGTAGTGACAACCAGTGTTGAAGTATTTCCATCCATGCGTTTGAGATAGTGTTCATGACCAATTAACAGATCATGCAATTCTGCAAAAGACAAGGCAGTTTCTCTCGTGCGAATAGGAGCTACCATATCTCGAAACTCAGAGCCAAGGCCATTAAGCACATATAACGTCAAATCATCATCCAAAACTGGTGCATCAATCAATGAGAGTTCATCAGCAATTACCTTAACTACATGAAGAAACTCAGACACCGTGCGGGCACCCCGTTGAATAAGGGTGAGACCTTCCTTCAACTGCATAATCCGTGCCCGTGATTTGCTAGCAAACAAGCGTGCTAGATGCTGCCAGGCATCACAACTTGTAGTGGTCATAGCAATGAGGGGCATAACTACTTTAGAAACAAAAGCAAAGATAGCATTCAGTAGTAACTGGTCTTGTTGGCACCAGTGCGCATAGAGTGCCACAACACAAGTAGAAGAATCCGCAGTAGGTGGAGGAGGACACCGAAGGGTGCCGTCCAAGTATTTCATCAGATCATAGCCGATGAGAATGGTGAGGAAAGTTGCACGCTAGGAAGGATAATTTGAGGATGTGAGTTTGTAGGGTAATTGGCTGGAAGTGTTTATAGTAACAAGAGGAAGAGTAGATGCAGAGTTGGGCACCGAGGAATTTTTAGTGGACGACATGGAGTCGGAAGATGTTTCTGTTCTCGTGGGAGAAGAACCTTCTGATACCATATAAGGATTACGCAAATGATTTGGTAGAAATCTTGTATATTATTTTGTATTACAATTCATCTATATATAATAAAAGACAGCAGCTATTTAAGGAATATACAACCAAAAACAGAGTTGCTATTCAAAGATATTGACAAAGAAGTAGGGGTGATACCTGCCCCCTACGGGGCGGGGCCACCCCTCCCCCGCCCCCCGCCCCCGCATATGCGGGGGGTGGGGAATTTTCCCCGCACCCTGCCCCCGTCCATGCGGGGGCGGGGTACCCCGTCCGGTGGCCGGGGTGCGGGGTTGAGCCTCCATCCGCCCGCACCCCCGCACCCCACTATTGGGCCTTTGGCCCAGTATATTTTTCTGGGTCCTAAATGGCCCAGAATCTGTTTTTGGGCCACTTTGGGCCCAGAATCTGTTTTTGGGCCATTTTGGCCCAGAATATAATTTATATATTTAGAAACTGAAAATAAAAATATATAATATATATAGATTATCATTATACTAAGTTTCAACTATTAACTAATTAAATAATAATCATCACTAAGGCATTAAGCTAAAATAAGTAGTTTACAATTATACAAAATACAAATTAAGAGAACTAATAAACTATTACAAACTCCTCTAAAAAAAAAATATTACAAATTGTACAATTAACTATTGTAGCA
>QEOT01009540.1:127327-157140 GCA_003123785.1 Pterocarya stenoptera
GGGGGAAATCCGGAGCGGGGGACACCCCTATCCTGCCCTCGTCCCCGGTTTTGGTGGCAGATGCGGGCGGGTGACCCCGCCCCCCGCATCGGCCGGACGGGTGGAGCCGCCCCGCCACACTGGGGCGGGGCGGAAACGGGGCGGGGCAGCGGGGGCGGGGCCCTGCTGCCCACCCCTACAAAGAAGAAATCTCGGTGTGCATGATTTACGTGGGTTCCGTTATACCACGCACCCTCAATCTCAACCAAAACACATCGTATTGGCCTTCATCCTCAATAGACCAAAAGAGCAAACTCTCTAAACTATAAACTTATAAGTAGCTAGCAAACCAAAATACTTTCCCAAGTTGATCGTACCACCCTCATGCAATCCACTTTATCCTCCCTACCTATGTACCCTCCTACAGTAGTATTATGTTTTTTTTTTTTTAAAGAGTCGAAGGTCACATATCCAAGAGTGTACAGTAGTACTATGTTCACCTTTCTCCCACTAAAATCTGATCTATGCTCTTGATGCTCCACTGAAGCAATATCTATAGATGTTAATCATGAATATGATAAATATGTAATAAGTTACAAATCCCACATCAATCATGTCTAATTAGGGGGAACTTCATATAGCTCCGATTATAACACTAACTTGTCCCAACATTGGATCCGGCCCTTACTCTCAAGTCACACCTCCTATTATCAAGTATATTGGGATGTAGTGTATCATTCTTTTTTTCTCGTGTCATATATACTTCAGTTTTCAAGTATATCTTTGGTGTTATACATTTCTTGTGTCAATATTCCAATTATTGTACTCTTTTTATGATTAATTTTTAAATCTATGAGCTTAGTATATTTGTAATATATTGTTTACATTCTTAATTTTTAAAGACACATTTGTTGTAGTGATGATAGAGCCCTCCATAGCCTCACTCACGCCTCCCATCTCATTAACGAACACATTATTACTTGGAATCTTTCACAACCACACTCCTTCCTTGATCATGACATAGTCAACCAATTCTAATTCATCCATATCCCCAAAACAAAGATCGGCAAATCCCTTATTTGGACCCTTAGGTAAAAAGGCGATTAATCATCAAATCTTCCTACCTCATCTAGTAATAATCCAAAATAGTTCATACATCCAAATCCCTTACTCATCGCAACTGAGACTATGCTTTGAAAATTAAATTCTAGGCACGCCCAAAACTACTTCTCTAAGAAGTAGCCAAGTAGACCTTACTGGTGGGTGTTCCAGTTTCTTTGCACCACATGTGAAAATGATGATAGAAAAGTAAAGCAAACGAACAATCAATTACACCACACAAAAAGGTTAGCAATATGCCTACGTCTACAGAGCTGTAGATGATTTTATTATCTTGAGAAATGAAAAAATACACTTTTGGAAAAAAAAAAAATACATTGTTCAGACAGCCATAATGTTCATAATGAGTGTTAACGTCGTGTTTCGCATGCCTTTAGCCCGTGTTCTAGCAACTCGAGTCTTCGGTCTTTCACCTACACACTTAAGCAAACACGAAGAGTGGGGGGCCTTGGGTTGATGCCGCTTTTCATTCATCGGGGTCTTTTAGATTTTCACTCACATGCTTCAGGAGTGCATTGGGTGAGGAGTGTAGGGGTGATGCCACTTGGGTTGTATCGATTTGCTGCTGCTAGTTTGAGGGGAAAGGGACTCCTCGAGAGCCTACGCTGTGTAGTAGAGAAAACGGTCCCATGTTCCGCAGGGAGGGAGATTGGGATTCCTTAGGCTAAGCCCTACTCTTTGGTCTCCCCGGAGGGTGTGAGTCGTCATGTAGTGGAGATGTTTAATAGCGTTGGAGAGACTAACAGTTAATATATAACTCCCCCGCAATTATGAGTGTGAAGTTTGCAAATCTGGCTTCTCATTTGGTGGAGGAGGAGTTCAACGAGGATTTTGAGGCGTTACTTGTTTGGCGTTCTATCATTGGAGATGGCGTAATGTCGGGTAGTCGAAGCACTAAACCCGCGCTCTCCATCGAGGGTTGGGGTCGGGATGCCTTAGGCTAAGCCCACCCTTTTGGTCCCCCAAGGATGTAATTTGTCGGATGGCTGAGAAACCGGTCTGCTCATTGCTGTGATGGGGCTGGGGTAAGTTGTCGGGCAATCAAGAGGCTGGACCTACTCTCCCACGTGAAGGAGGTTGGGCTGCCTGCCCACCTATTGATCCTCACTGGGAGGTAAGTTGCCGTGCAGTTTGGGATTGGACCCACTCCCACCCGTTGACATCACAGGGAAGGTACGTGTTGGGTTAGGCAGGGGCTGATCTCACTCTTCGTTGTGGCGGAGGTTGGGGTAAGTTGTTGGGCAGCCAAGGGGCTGGACCTGCTCTCCATTGAGGGAGGGACGAGATGGTGTTGAGGCGTATCTTGCTTTTTACCTCCTGCGGGGAGGTAAGTTACCGGGCAGTTTGGGTCTGGACTCGCTCCCACCTGTTGACGCTCATGACGAAGGTAAGTGTCGGGCAGTTGAGGGCTGGCCTGCTTTTTGCCGTGAGAGGGATAAAGCAGGCTTAGGTGTAACTCATCCCTTTAGTACCTTGCGGGGAGCTAAGTGTGGGACAGCTGAGCAGCCGGTCCGCTCTTCACCATGATGGGGGTGGGGTGAGTTGTTGGGTAGCTGAGAAGTTGGACCCACTCTCCTTGTGATGGAAGTTGGGCTGCCTGCCCTCCTTTTAGCCCTCTTGGGGAGGTAAGTAGTCGAGCAGTTTGGGATTGGACCCGCTCTTGCCAGTTGACATCATAGGGAAGATAAGTGTTGGGTCAGGCTGACACTGATCCAACTCTTCATCGTGGCGGAGGTCGAGGTAAGTTGTAGGGCAGCCGAGGGCTGGACCCGCTCTTCGTCTCGGGAGGGGGGAGATGGCCTTAAGGAGAATCTCGCCCTTTACCTCCTATAGGGAGTTAAGTTACCGAGCAGTTTGGGACTGGACTCGCTCCCACCCGTTGATGCTCACAAGGAAGGTAAATGCTGGGTAGCCTAGAGATGGTCCACTCTCTGCCACGAGAGGGATAAAGCAGCCTTAAGCGTAACTCATCCCTTTGGTGCCTCACAGGGAGGTAAGTAGTCACCGATTATAATTTTGTTGATGGAGATTACATTGATGGAGACTATGTTGATGGAGATTACCTTGATGGAGTAAGGAGGTTAGATAGGTGAGACGTATTTTATCCTTGAAATGCCACATTTTCATTAACATAATTTACACTATCGACATGGAAATATAAATTACAAGTCATAGAGTTCTTTTACAATAAAACTTCTATAGGTGCTTGGCATCCTTGGGGTGTGGACCATATGTACCCTGCCATCCCTTGGCTTCAATTCTTGTGCATAACGTTCCCGCACTAGGACTTGTTCCTCCTCTAATTTCTCTCACTCCCTGAGAGGTTGGAAACTTCATCTTCATGTAGTAGGTAGATGTTACCGCCGTTAGACTGTTGAGAGTGGGTCTGCCGAATATGGAATTGCATGATGAAGGAGCCTTTACCACCAGGAAGTCTACCATGATAGAGGACATCGATGGGGCGCTGCCCACCAAGACGAATAGTGTGATGGTTCCAGTCGGTTGGACCATGTCCCCAAAGAAACTCTTCAGTGCCATGGGGGCTGGTTGGAGGCGAGAGGCATCTATCCCCATCCATGTAAAAGCTTCCCAGAAGAGGATGTCTGCTGAGCTGCTGTTGTCAATAAGGATCCTCCTAGTGGTGAATTTGGCGACCAACATAGTCACCATTAGGGCATTGTTGTGCGGATAGAGGACCCCCTCCTCCTCGTCCCCTCCAAAGGAAATGATGGGGGTTGGGTTATTTCTCCTGTACTTGGTGGGGCAGCACTCTGCCAAATACATTGCTTGGTATCTTGCTCGCCTGGCGTGAGCCTTTCGCCTATATGAGGTTGCGCCCCCGCTAATGAACCCCTAGCGGTAGCCCTTCTTGATTTGGCGCATGGGGTCCTTGCACAGCTACCCTCTACCTCGGCTCCCTTCCATTCTTGGATTGCCTTTTGACTCTCTTCACACTTCTTTCCTGCGACCTCCCTCTCCACTTCGGATTTGGCCTCCGGGCAAGAAGCTACCGCAACCTCGGCCGCTGAGCCTGCTCTCTTTTCTCTTTCAAGGAAAGTCAATCTTTAGTGTTATGGGCGGGTTGGCGATCATCTTTCGAGATGGAGAGCTCTAGCAGGTCAAATTGAAGCCCTAGGCCCTTTGTAGGGGCTTCTTCTCTCTTGTTGTCGCTTGCCTCTGGCCGGTGCTTTCCCTTTCTTTTTTGCCAGTTCCAATTCTTTCCTCCTCGGCTTGGTTTGGGCCTGAAGTGTGTCCTTGGTGTTAATAAAGTTGTTGGCCTGGCCCATGAATTCTCACAATGTGGCAGGAGTTCTCCTTGCCAATTCTTACATGAACTGGGATCGGGGCCACACTACTCCTAAAAGCGCCGCCAAAGTCATATTCTCGTCTTGTTTGTCTTTAGTCATTCCTTCTTTGTTGAATATGGATAGGTATGTCTTCAGACTTTTGTCTTCCCTCTGCTTGATGGTGATGAGGTACATCGTGGGGCATCTTCTTCTCCGGCTTGCCATAAATTGTGTGAGGACCTGGCAGGCCAGGTCCCCAAAGCCTTCTATGGACCCTGGTGCCAAAGACCCAAACCATACTCTTGCTGGCCCTCTCAAGGTCAGTGGGAAAGCTTTGCAAGCCACTTCTCCAGGGAAACCATGTAGGGTCATGTGGGCTTTGTAGGTTTCTAGGTGTTAAAAGGGGCTCTAGCCCCATCGTACATGTCTATGATGGGAACCCATAACTTTAGTGGTAGGGGCACAACCATCACTTCCTTGCTGTAGGGTAGGCCTGTACTGGTGAGCAATTGGTCCATTGATGATGATGTGTCCATCTTTCTCACCATTTCTTTGTATTTACCATTGAGGTTATGCAGCTCGTCCTGTATATTTTTTCTTTCTTCCTCCGAGTTGCCTCCTCCTCTTGCTTTTCTAGATCCTTCGTGCTCACTGTTACTTGGTTCTGCTTCATTTTTTGGCTCGTTGGTGGCTACTCTAAGCGTCTAGTTCTCGTTTTGGAGGATCTCCACCTCGGTAGTTAGCTTTCCTACCAGTTGTTCCATCACGGTGAGCCTCACTTCCATGTTTGTTGATGTCCCTTCTTCTTGTCCCTGAGTTGTTTGAAAACGGATTGTCGCAAGCATACAAAAGACACGTGAAGTCTATAGAGATCCCACAGACAGTGCCACTGTTAACGTCATGTTTCGCATGCCTTAGGGTTGGGTTCCAGCAACTCGGGTCTTGGGTCTTTCACCTGCACACTTAAGCAAACACGGAGAGTGGGGCTTGGGAGTCTTCGATGTTAAAGTCTAAATATCTCCTTAGTAGTTTGTGCATAAGCTTAGAAGAATCAGAGAGAGTTCTTCGTACCTGGGGATCGACTTTTATATTAGGTTTCTGGATGGGACAACTCGTCCCTAACTTTGAGGAGCCTATATCCTTTCCATTGTGCATTTAGTCAGAATCTTTTAATGGGCATGACTTCTAAGGCGGTGCCATTAATGTGGCGTGGAGATTGGGGAGTGGCACCATTAATGCGGCATGGCTCCTTGACTCACTTTACCCTGAGGGCGTTTCCTGTTAAGCCTCTCAATGCCTGTTGTTAGGAGATCAAGGATTCTTCATATTTTTCTCCCACCTGCATGTGCAGGTTCCCGAGGGTAGGGTGCCTCGAGGTGGTGTCAAGTGTAAGAGCCCGCTAAAAATTCAAAACTGGAATTTCTATTGACTTTAGGAACCTCGTGAAAACTCCATAAGTTTTCATGAATCGACCAATCGCATAAGTTTTAGTCTGACAACATAGTCTATGTTATCACTCACTATGGTTCCAGAAGTGTGATTCTAATTATTTGAGTAGTTATGATCTGCGCCATTAGACTCAGTTGATTATTTAGGATTTTAGGGTGTAATAAGTCCATTTTCATATTTTCGGACGAAACGCCTGTTTGAAATTATGAAATTATTTTTAGTGGCACTTCGAGGTTGAATTTCGATAAATGATTTTCACTGTAGGTTAATATGAATATTTAAGAATTTTTAGTGCTAAGTTTATTATTCACTTTTTCGGAGTGAATAGTAACCTTGGTAAGCGCACCAATTACAGTGTTTCAAAATCACAGTGTGGAATGTCCAAACTAGATTATAGAAGTTTTATTTGGACACTTGGAAAGATCTTAGCCACACATAGCGAATAATATTAGACACTTGATACCACGAGGAACGTTTGATGGATTTGAAGGAATCAAAGCGTGAGATCATGCCACCTAAGCAAAAACCCTATTACATACGACCAATCAGATTGTGCCAACCAGAGAGGATTTTCACCTTAGTGAAATCCTATATGGTTGGAATCCAACTGAGAATCCAAAAGCAAGGTTGAAATCGAAATCCAAAACAGTTTTATCCAAACCATAAAGTTGACCTAAAAAACCTAAGTGAATCAGTTTCTAGCATTGTGTTTAATTGTTTAATTAAATTACTTCCACATGCTATTAATCCTTAAAATTTATGTTAAAACATCATTATCCAACCTTGTTAACCTTAGAAAATTGATTGGGCCAAGAGATATTAGATTTGGGCTTGATAACAACCCAAACTCTCTTAAAACCCCAAAATTTAGGCCAATTCGGTTTAGGCTCATTAAGGCCCACGAATTTTATCTCATTAGCATTGCTTCTTGGCTAAGTGTTGCACCCCCACTTGGCTAACCAGATGTTTCCAAAAGAGGGCCTAGAAGGTTTTGAAGTAAAAATCTAAAGGGCTAGCTCACTCTTTCACTTTTACACTCCACCTTAAGAAAAGATCTTGGGCTGATTTTTGTTTATTGTAATGGGAAGAAAAGGCCAACACTCAAACTTTATTTCAGTCCTATCACTTTCCATAACTTGTGTAAGAGCCTCTCCAGTCCACTTCCCATGAAAAGAAACCCTCTTTTACACTTTTCCTTGATAGAACATAAAAGACACTCTCGGACAGTTTTTCTTATCTCTCTTACATGCCTGATTTGAAGCTTTTGTAAGTGTTTTCTCTCAAATTTTCGTTCATGAAAGTTGTTCCTTTGTGAATCTAGTTTATGTGGATACCTTATTTGTTCCATATGGAGATCATGTGGTTGGTAAAAAGTTGTTTGAACCCTAGAAACATCCTTCTAGGCAATAAACTGGAGAGTGTCTTGTAGTTTGGAGTTTTTGACCAAGCTAATGGATAGATCTTGGTCCGAAATGTTTATTGAGTACTGTTAACATGTATATATGATTATTGGTTGAGGATTTGTTGCACGATTAAAAGCTTTGGTGAATGATTTTCTTAGATCTAGAAACTTAGAAACGGGAAGAGGAAAACTAGTTTTTGTTTTGAGAAAATTTAAATCTTTTATGGTTTAATCCTAATTCAATGGCTTTGATATTTTTATTTGAGGATCCTAAGCCTATTATATACATTTTAGAATGTTTTTTTGAAGATATTTGATGTTAATTTCAAAGATATGAAATTTTATGCAAGTAAATATTCAGTTAGGTCAAAGTGATGATGTTCTTGGTTAATTTATGTTTTGGTTGATTTTTAACCATGTGATCTTGAGTTTAAAGCTTATATAGGACACATTTTTAAAGAATGTGATGTTTTGGTTTGAAGATCACATATTTTTAAATCTTGATTCAAGAGGTTGATCAAAACAAGTTAGAAATAAAAATCTGTTTTTAACTTAGAAGAAAAACCAAAAAGTTCAAGTATGGTTTTGATGATTTTAATGACTTTTGTTCATGATTCGAAAATTGATTATTCTTAGGAATATGTTATGAGTATATTAGAAGAAAAAATTTGGTTTAATCATGAGTTTTGAAATTTGAAAGAACTACCACAAAAATCAAAGAAAATAACCTATGTAAATTTTGGCCCCTATAGAATTTTAATGGTTGTATTTAGTTTTAGATTTTTCTGAATAGATATTTGAGTTTAGGACAAAATTTACATGATGTATTTAAATTTTGGTGATTTTTGGAGTTAGGATACAAAATCCTTAAGTTAGGGGTAAAATGGTAATTTTTCCACATGTAGAAGATAAAATGGTAATTTTACTCTAAATTAATATTTTTCTATATTTCTAATTGTTAGTGACTAAGTTCTAATTTTTAGAAATCACTACTTTCAGTTCCTCATGATCGCACTTGAGTTTTGTCTAGAAAACGTGGAGACCGAGGTAAGCTAGTTTTTAACTTACTATCAGTTTCATGTGTATATGTGATGAGTAAAGGAACTACAATGTATGTATGTATGTGATCATATGTGCCATGTCAAGTCATTACATATTTATCTTTCACACATAATTTATTTTGTCATGAATTGTTCATCTGTTATGCAAGATATTCTGTCATATTTTACTATACATATATGTCATGTCATGTCATATGTATAGTAAGTATGTCATGGTAAGTATGTCATTTGTTACATGTATGTCATGTCATGTAATATTCACGGTTTTAAGCATGTCATGTTAAGTATGTTTATTGTTATATGTTATGCCATGTTAAATATGTTGTTTGTTACATGTTATGCCATGTTACGAAATGTTTCTATCTCAAGTAAGTCATATCTTTCGAGTCACGTTCAACATGTTATGTACGTCAGGGCTTCTGTCCTTTCATATTCCAATCACGTTTCATCTCGAATACAGTTTGTGTATTTCAAGAACAGTCAGGTCCAGTTGCTCATGTATCTCACGTTCATGCATGCCTCAATGCAGTTAAATTATTGTTTAATTCATGGTTATTGTTAAATCATGGTAATTCCATGAGATAAGACTACGCTATCGTGGTAACCCCACGAGACAAGAACATCGTGGTAATTCAATGAGATAAGAATATATTTCAAGTTCATGTTAAGTCACAGATTAAGTTCATATTAGGTGAAGTCTCAGATCATGTTCATGTTAAGTAAAGAAGTCAGTTCAAGTTCATGAAAAGTTAAGTTTCAGTTTAAGTTCAAGTTCATGTCAAGTTAAGTTTCAGAATTTAAATCTCATATCAAGTTCATGTCAAGTTAAGTCTCAGTTGAAGTTCAGTTCAGTTTAAGCAAGTCAAGTTTAGGTCACGCTTTAGTTTAAGTTATGTCAGTTATGTTATGTTGTATTTCAAGTTATGCTATGATTACTTATGATTTTGATTATGCATTCATGCTTTTATTGCCATGTATGCATCATTAACCTGTGTGAAGGTTTTTTTGTTAACTTGCTGAGATTTGCAATCAAATCTCACTGTGGTAGTTCCAACTACTATTCCCCTCGAATGGTAGATCTTGTCATAGGACCCAAAGAAGAACCGGGTTCGACTAACTGGACACGGTCGATTGAGTGATGGTGTAGCGTCAATATTAATATAGTAGATTAACTTAAATTACTACCTGTACTATGGAGTTGCATCTCCAGTACTCTTTTGATCATAGCCATTTTGGACTAGCGTTATGATCTTAGCTTTTTAGTATGTTTTTTTGTATGAAGTATGATTTAAGTATTTGAGATACTTTCAGTTTGGTGCATAGTATTGCTAAAGAAAAAAATTTATACGCTGCGAATATTGCATAATGTTAGATACATGTTAGGAATATTGCATCATATATGTCATGAACTGGGGCAGGTAACCTTGTGTTGAATGTCTCGATGTTTCAAATGTCCGTCTAATCTCAAGCTGAATTTGGGGGCGTCACATCAGGGCTACGAGTCCCATTTGCCCTTACTAGCTGCTTTCCTTGCGCGTGCACTGCTTTGGGGGTGAGTTTTGCTTGTGGGCTGGGTGCTTTGCAAAGGCCCAATGACTCCTTTTAGAGGAGGGTCATTGGGCTTGACTAGGCTTGGTCGGGCTCTCTATCTTACTTGCCCATTGGTCCCTCGTGGGCTTGCTGTAAGGGCCGATAAGGGGAAAACACCCCTTACAATGAACATACTCTTTATCACTTTTTGCATTAGTCGCTTGAGCAAGGTGTTGAGCGAGTCTTGAGCAAATGTATTTCCGGATCTTCACTTGAGCTAGGTGATGAGCAGCACTCGACCAAAATATTTTTCTGATCTTTGCTTAAGCCATATGACGAGCGACACTTAAGCGAACTTTTTGTCTGATATTTGCTCCAGCACTGTATCGAGCAAGAGTCGAGCGAACTCTCAGCTTTCTCCACTCAAGTCAAGAACCAGGCTCCACAATAACTCAACAATCCCATAAGCAGTAGCCAAATGCCTAATCTCCATAACCAATGAAATAACATTTTCTAGATTTGGCCTTAGGCTTACTATGAACATTAGAATCTATATGAAAGTAAGAAACACAACCAAAGGTTTTGAGATGAGAAATTTTCGCTCCAAGCCTTCTCAGATAGTCTGCAGTCCAACACTGATGGTCCCCAATTAATCAAGTAAACGACAGTGCTAGTTGCATTTGCCCAAAATGTAGGTGGTAGCCTAGTGTGCAACCTCATGCTTTTAGCATGCTCATCGATGGTTCTGTTTATGTGCTCAACAACACAGTTCTACTGTGAGGTCTTGGGAATGGTTTTCTCCATTCTAATACTTGCTACGCAATACTCCTTGAACCTCTATCAATATATTCTCCACCATTGTCGAACATCAAGCATTTCAATTTCAGGTCTGTTACTGTCTCAACCAGGGTTTTCCATTTCTTGAATACATCAAACACATCAGATTCTAATTTCAAGAAATAAATACATACCTTCATGCTGTGGTCGTCAATGAATGTGAGGTAGTACCGAGAGCCTCGAAGGGATAGGATCAAGGAAGGCCCCCACAAGTCTATGTGTACTAGTTCCAGCTTTCTTGATCTTAGTGCTTTATCGTTCTTCAAGAAACTGACATTTTTCTACTTCCCCAGTATGCATCTTTCACACATGTCCAGATCCACTAACTCTAGCTCTGGTAACTTTCCCTACGACAAAAGTTCTTTCATGACCTTTTGACTCATGTGGCCTTTCTGCTACAGTAGTAGCGATTGGGTCACTTGTCCTCGATTTTATGTACAAAGTACCTATCTTTTGACCACGAGCCAACACCATCGCTCCTCTAGCAACCTTCCATGTGCCACCTGAGAACACCATTGAATGACCGCAATCGTCGAGCTGTCCTACAAAGATTAGGTTTTTCTTCAGCTCAAGAATATGTCTGACTTTCTGCAAGGTCCACACATTCTTGTTAGGGAGTACAATGTCAACATCTTCTACTCCCACTACATCCAGTACCTCTCCATCAGCAAGGTACACTTTCCCAAAGTCACCAGCAACGTAGTTCTGCATGATCTCTCGGTGTGAAGAGGTGTGAAATAAAGCCCCTAAATCCAGAACCCAATCATCAACTGGATTGTGAATTGTAAGAAGTAGTGCATCCTATACTTCTTCAGTCACCACGTTTGCACTATCATTCTTCGTCCTCTTAGGATTTATACAGTTCCTTTTGATGTGATCGGTCTTGCCAAAGTTCCAACAAGTCACCTAATACCTAAGCCTCGGCTTCCTCTTGCCCATATACTTTGATTTCGATCTGCCTTTGTTAGAGTTCCTGTCGTGTGCTCTACCCCGAGCATATATATTCAATGCGGAATTCGACCCCGATATCTCACCAGCATCCCTTTTGTGCACCTCCTCAACCCGAATTAAATCATGAATATCATCATATTTTAATTTCATCTTCCCAGCAAAATTACTAATAACCATTCTCATGGGTTCCCAACTATTCGGCAATGATGCCAACAGTATCAATGTCTGAATCTCATCATCAAACTCAGTTCAACGTATGATAATTGGTTAGTGATAGTATTAAACTCATTCAAGTGTTGGGCAACACGCGTACCTTCTGCCATTTTTAGATCGAACAACTTCTTCATCAGGTGCACCTTATTATTTACAGACGACTTTTTGTACATACCAAACAAAACTATCAAGAGATCTGTTGTAGTCTTTTCCTTGATAACATTGTGTGCAAATGATCTGAACAGGGTCAGCCAAATAACCCACAAGACTTATCGATCTAATAGGTTCCAATTAGCATATTCCAAGCTGTCTGGCTTCTTCCACAACAGTGGAAGATGGAGTCTCTTCCCATAGAGGTAGTTCTCTATGTACATCCTCCAGTACTCGACGTTTGTCATCAAAATTCTCAATCCTAGATACCTTCACTTCTTCCCCTGCCATCGTTCTCCCTTAGACCCAAATTTGGCTTTGACACCAGTTGTTGCAAAAATGATGACATAAAAGTAAAAGCAAAAGAGAAAAAAAAAAAAATCAACCACACGACACAAAAATTAACATGGTTCGACAATGTGCCTATGTCCACAAAGCTGCAGAGGATCTTATTATCTTGAAGAATGACAAAATACAATTTAGGGCGAAAATGTACTGTTCAGATGACATATTGTTCATAATGAGCATATTTATAGGGTTACACGGTGGATGTAATCATTTATCACTTTTTGCGTTATTTGCTCAAGCGAGGTGTCAAGTGAGCTTCAAGCAAACGTATTGCCAAATCTTCGCTCAAGCTAAGTGACGAGTGACACTCAAGCGAATTCCTTGTCCGATCTTGGCTCTAGCAATGTCACGAGCAACACTCGAGCAAACTCTCTGTCTAGTCTTCACTCGAGCCAATTGATGAGCGCCTCGAACAAACTTTTTATTTAATGTTCACCCGAGAGCTATATCTAGCGAGAGTTAAGCAAACTCTCAGCTTCCTCTGCTCAATTCACGAACCAGGCTCCACAATAACTGAACAACATGTAACGCCGGTCCTTGGGGTGGACTTTTTTGCAAAATATTTTAGAAAATACGTCCGGAATTACCGTCTGATTTAAAACCTTTTACAGTCCTTTCTAGGGTACAAGACTCTACGTTATAAAATAAAAAGTGCTTTTATTATAATAGAGGTATAGAGTGGAAAATATAAATCTTTAAAATAAAAGGCCTTTTTGTACATTTAAAACCTTCATTGCCTAGACCTCCATGCTCTTTCCCTTTGGCTGTGTCCCTCCTGGGCGCACTGCCCATTTAGCTTCCTGTGGGGGTAGGGGCACACATAAAAACTAAAATGAGTCGAATACTCAATAAGCGTTACTTCATACCGTTAAAATATAGCAATGTAGGTTTTCAGTCATGCATTCATCATTCCATACATACTATACGTACATGCATACATGCTTTCCTTTGGAAACATCACTGACGGGATTTTTCTTCTTTAAAAATGGTTTTTCTTTTCTTAAAACGTTTCTCCCCTCAGTGCCTTCATTTCTTAAAGAATGTCATGCATTCATACATTGCTTTTCTTTTCACTTTCATAGGTCAGTGCATGTTGTTGCGCCCCGCGTGCTGGGGTTAGCGGCCTTTTGGGCTTATGGATTTGCCCGTGGCTACGGGTTGGAATCCATTTCCGTTAAGGTGCAGCATTGGGTACACTACCAGATACTAATGCCCGGCATTGCAATCTGCCCATTCATTCATTGGGAACCCATTTCCATTCATTTATGTAGCCGTTACGTATTTTCATACATTCATTTATGCCACATGCTATTCATTCATTCATTCATGTCAGCTCTAAAGAGCTGAGGCTTTCATTCATTCATTTGCATGGGCATGAGCATTCATTCTTTTCTTTTCCTTTCATTTCATGCTTTCATGGGAAAAATGTCTTTTTCATGACAAAGCATATCTTTTCATGGAAAACATCGTTTAAAAGCATGGGCTTAACATCATCTTTCGTGGCATCATTTAAACCATCAGTTCATAGGGGCATTTTAACATCAGTTCTCAGGAACATTTTAAAACACTTTTTTCGCATCGCTTAAAGCATCGGTTTGAAGTTCGGGGCACGGGCCTCAAAGCTTCCTTTCTTTTCTTTAGAAAATACGTACAATAGATACAATGTATAGTCATCCATTCACATGTGTACAATTAATACTTTTGGGTCCGTAAAAACGGGCTGCCGAGAAGGGGCCGTACATACGTATACCTTTCAATACTTAGTATACTTTCTTTAAAAACATCTTTCGTGTCCTTTCGTAAAGCATTATTTACAAGAAAAGCGTTTCTCTTTCTTTTTCTTATATTTTAGAAAAAACTCTAGAAGAGCATGAACGTAACACTTACCTGGACTCCATGCTACTTTCATATCATGCAGTCTATTCATGCGCGTGTCAGATGGCAACCTACATGCATACACATAACCTTAACGTTATTTTCTATCTAGTGCATAAGCAACTGAACTAGAAATAGAATTATGCTTTACTTAGAACACTCTCCTTCTATCCAGTGCTCTTTCACGTTCCTTACTATGATAAAACCCTTGGAGACCCATTACGGTCTCTACTTCCTTTAACCTTGACGTTCTACTTCGAGTACTTACTCGCTAAGGTGAATCATAATTCACCTTAGGATTAAGACACTAAGACCTCTGTCTCGTTCTTCTCATTAACCACGTTCCGACGCATGACTTAGACTGACTAAGTCACGCATCCCATTCTTAGACAGTACCTTCATCATTACCCTCATGTATCTTAACTTACTCTACTTCTCATGATCATCCATTCAAATCACACGGCTCTAAGCCACTCCGAGGCTTAAGTACCGTGTCATCTTTCTTAGGACAGATTACTCATTACATATGGTGAATTCGTCCGGCACGTGCGTTTTAGCAGATAACACACGTACCTTACCCCTTTATCACCTTAGACCATCATTTAATACATTGGTCACATATTCGTATGGCGAATGCCATACTCCATTACCAACCTTCTCATAACCCCGCTAGCACGACTCTTTATGCTAGCCATGCCTCATGACAGTTCATCCCAACACTTAGCACGATGGGACTCTGTTGATAACCACAACATCTTACGTCATGCCATATAGCTCGAGACCATTCTCAAGCTATACCGTGACCTTGTCACGACCTCTGACATTCCGTTACGTCATCACGAGTACGGTTCCTCACGTACTCCCGTCACATTGTGACACCTCGTCACATTCTCGTTACATCACTCTTACGCTAACTCTGCACCCATCGCAAGCATGACCTCTTAATCGACCACGTCACTTAGTGACGTTGCCCAGTCATGCTTTCGCTGCACTACTCTGATACTCTTCTAGCTACTTCGCACTTATTTCTGGCCATAAGCCAATCACATGGCGACACCTGTCGCCTTGGACTACAGGCCATATCTCACAACTATTTCGGGACACTGTTCCACAGTTCCCAACACCATACATCAAGCCCTTCGCACATCAACTACGTAATCACCCTTATCTTCGCGACACGCCATACGGTATATCGCTGCACCTCATGGAGTACATTCCTCATGTACTCCCTTAACAGGACTACGCCACATCACCACTATGGCACTCACGCCATATGGTAAGCGTCGCTCTACCACATGGAGCACATTCCACGTGTACTCCTTTCATAGGACTACGCCACATCACCACTATGGCACACGCCATATGGTGTATCACTCCACTACAATGGAGTACACTCCACGTGTACTCCCTTCATAGAACTACGCCACATCACCGCTATGGCATACACGCCATACAGTGCATCGTCTCTCCATATGGAGTACACTCCTCGCGTACTCCATTCACGGCACTACGCCACGTCACCGCTATGGCACACACGCCATACGGTGTGTCGTTCCACCACATGGAGTATACTCCTCGCGTACTCTATTCACGGTACTACGCCACGTCACCACTATGGCACATACACCATATGGTGTGTCGCTCTACCACATAGAGTATACTCCACGTGTACTCCATTCACGACACTACGTCACGTCACCGCTATGGCATACACGCCATACGGTGCGTCGTTCCATCACATGGAATACACTCCTCGCGTACTCCATTCACGACGCTCCGCCATATCACTAATACGGCACACATGCCATACTGTGCATTGTTTCCCAACATGGAGTACACTCTACGTGTACTCCATTCACGATACTACACCACGCCACTACTACTGCACATACACTACCACAACACTTCACAGCACAATCCACAACACTACACAGCACACTTCCCAATTACGCCCAACACTTCACTACAGCACGTCACATCACCACTACAAAGCGAACCCTATAATACTAACAGTACAGTTCACAACCTAGTCAACTACCATGTAATATAAATAGCGAGGGATAGAGAGTTATACCATCGAAGGGATAACCCGTGCGTCGCTCGCTAGCCATCACAGCGATAACGTTGAAAGGAACGTATAGGGTGGCTACACTGCGTACAGTGACTGTTTAGGCGTTTGGATAGCTAGGTGTGGTCTTGGAAGGGCCTAAGGTGGCCTTGATGATGATGGCAAGGAACATAACACGACAACTCTAGTCGTGTGCAGTGGCGGTCAGTCACGCGCAGTGACTGTCCATCACGTGCAGTGATTACCCACCACATAAAGTAGTGGTTTGGGCTTGGGCTAGACTTAGGAAAACTGCTAGTGGAGCCGTGGAGGCTCAGTAGTGGTCGGCACTGTGGTCCGTGGTGGTGAAAGAGGACTGGTTGCGCACTATGAGGGAGGAGGAGCCGTGGGAGAGTGAAAGAGAGTGTGGGGCCGTGGGTGGTTGGATTAGCTTGGTGGTGGCCTGAGGAGGCTGAAGGTGGTGGTCACACGCCGTGGGTGGCGGCGCACGGCGTTGGATTGGGCTTAACCCGTGCGTGAGAGAGGGAGACACCGGGAGGTGGAGGAGGGGCCTATTGGCCGTGGGTCCATGAGAGGAGGAAGGGGGAGACCTGAGGAGTCTCGTGGTGGTGTCCGTTGGACGAGATGGCCGCGCACGGCAGCCCTGTGAACCCGTGCATGGGTTTGCATGTGCTCATGCATGGGGAGCTACCGGTGGGGAGATGGAGGCCGAGGTCACTGGAGGGTGATGGCCGGTGGCTGGAGGAGCTACTGTGGTGGTGGTGGCACCGGAGGACGGCGCATGGTGGTGCAGTGGACTCCAAGCCCATTCGGGCTGTGCATGGCCAAGGGAGAGGAGGGGCAAGCGTGAGAGGGTAATACCAGTGCAGGGAGGCTCGTCGGAGGGAGGGGATGCCGGCGGTGGTGGTCGTGAGGCTCACCGTCGCACGGCGGCGCCGGGCTGAGGGCTGGAGCACTTCGGACGAGAGAGGGAGGAGCTGCGTACATCGCAAGCCGAGAGGGAGGAGAGAGAAAGGGGAGGGAAAAGTGAGGGAGAAAGAGAGAGGGCTGGGGTTTTATACTAAAACCCAACGTCTGGGGGTCTATAAAAATGATCTAACGGTGACCCTTAAACACTGATTTAAAAACACGTAGATGTTTATTTAATTAAACGCACTGAGAGGAATAAAGATAAAATATTATTTAAAATAATATTCTTTCACCATTTATAAAATGATGAAGTCTTACTTAAAATATTTAAAAGAATAAAACTATTAAATTAATTAAAAATTTTATCATTATTTAGATCACATAATATTTTAAATAACTGGAATAATTTATATATAATATGATTCCTACAATTATAATATATTTGGAGCTCTTCAAAGATATTATAATTTAGTTATTTAAAATATTCTTCAGTTAAATAATAATAGGAATCTTCCATTTAAAATACACAACTTTAAAACACAAAGCAAACTTTAGAAATCACATAGTATCTTTAAAAACACGCCATCGGGGTCTGGCACGCATAACGGAGTTTTTAGACACTGGAGGGGAGGAGCGGGCTGTCACATCAGACGTAATTGCTTACGTCAGAAGGAAGGAAGGAAGGAAGGAGCAGGGTGTTACACAACATGCACCCAATAACTAGTCTAAAGATCTTTGTCTGTGCTCTTATTCTTATGTAATAACCCCACTATTACTTATTCATATGCTGCCTATTTACTCAAATGCTTTGGGAAACTGATGCTAGGTAGAATTGGATTCATTTTGACGATGAGTTAATAAATATAAAATAAAAGGATTGAACTAGCAAAGGGAATTCAGGGAGAGAAGAAAATCATGGAAAGAGACGTAAAAGCTCAATAAGATCGAAAGAATAGAGGAAGAACTTTGAAAGTATGTAATAATACTCAAATTTGACTATCTCAATTAAGTCCACAAGCCATACTTGGTTAAGGGAAACTGACACTACGGAGAATTTGCCCAAATATTCAAATCCCAATTATTAAACTAAATAAAATGTGTACTTAAACAAAAATGCTATAAAAAGTTGATTTGATTAGAAACTAAGATTACCTGGCCTCTAAAATAGTAAAAATCCTCCTAAATAGGGGAAAAATAATTTCAAATTAAGATTATGAAATTTTGTCAACTTCAAAACCTTCAAAAGGATCTTTATGAATTAGGGTCTTATGTGCGATTTTGATATCTATAGTCTGGCTAAAATATTGTCATATGTGTAATAATGCTCATACTCAAGGAGGTTTATGTTGTTTCTTGCCAAATTTGCGCTAATATTCATTTTCCAGATATTCTATTGCCATTAATGACGAGTTTGAGTTCCCCGCATGCATTACTAGATCCCCTTGCATCTCAAACCTTTCCTTGGCCTTTAAACCTTGCTTGGTACAACAATATCTGTCCATCCCCGAGTGGATCTCCACCATCTTCAACTTCCAACATAAACTTTACATTGCAACCACTAACTCTTGTTGTAACTTTGCTTATTAGGTGTGCCCGAAAATCACACTTACAATGAGCATATCTTCCTAGATGCCCTGACACTTGCTCATCAAGCCACCACCTCCACACAATATTTACCTAGCTGGCTGATTTGCTCATACGACTTGGATTGCCGAGCACACCCAACAGTCGTCCTGACCTCCATCGGGCTACTAAAATCTCAATTTTAATGTCACCATCCAATCCACCCATGATATGATTATCACAACCATGTAATGTGATGATTGTATAAATTACGTACCACTTCCCCACTCAAGGTAAAAGTTCAAATTAGTTTTATTGTTCGTCTCCCACAAATACTCATGCATTAAAGTTCAAAATTAAATATCATTTTGGGCCTAAACAATTGTTACACATCTGGCCGTAGGGGGCTGTGAAGGAATGTTGAGCGCAGTGGGATGAAGGGGCTTTGAAAAAGAAGGCTGCGAAAGAGTGAAGTGAAGTGTTGTCGAAGGCTAGGGTTGGCAGGTGAAGGTACGGGAAAGCTGGATGGCCATTGATTTGAGGAAGGGTAGAGATCGTGCTAGCACATTAAAAGATAAGAAGGAGACCTAAAGTTCTAGAAGTCCATTTTCTGATATTAATTGTAATAAGCCGTTACTATCTTAATTTCCTATTGGTTGTTGCCTAAGGGCTTAGTAGTCATTTTACTGGAGTTTGTTAGAAATGTCAGATACTTGTGCTCATGGGGTAGTAGCATTTTCTTTATGCAATTTGTTAATGAAAGTTCATCTTCTTCCTCTCAATTTCTGGAGGTTCTCACCCTAAAAGTGAGTCTATTTGTTTTTAATTGATCCGTAGTTGTTACAAGTGGTATCCAGAGCCTTTGATTCTCCATTAGATTCAAATTCCTATTCTAATGGCTGAAGGTACTCGCCTTACACAATTGCAAGAGGGATTAAATTCCCTTAAGGAATCCATTGATTCTCAATTCAAACATGCAAAAACCCAATTTAAATCCCTGGAAGCTGAAATGATGGTTGTGCACAAACAGTTTGGCGTAGTGCACCAACAGATGGTTGTGTTGACATTGGAGCTACAAAGAAAAAATAATCAGCAAAATCGTGAGGAGTCTTCATCAGGTAATCAGTATCATCCTGACCTCTCTTTAGTACTTGCTGGTGATGCAATGACACTTTCGGTCAGATTGGATTTTCCAACCTTCAATGGGGATGACTCTAATGGCTGGCTGTATAAGGTATCATAGTTTTTTTCCTTCCATAATACCTTACCTCGGCAGAGACTCAGATTGGTTTCCTTTCACATGTAAGGGAAAGCACTCACATGGTTTTAGGACCTTGATGAGTTTGGAGTGTTAGGTGATTGAGATTCCTTTGTAAAGGCCCTACTGATTCGTTTTGGTCCTAGTTGTTATGATGACCAGATGGAAACATTAACTAGGCTAAAACAAATGGGATTAGTTGAAGAATATAAGTCCGAGTTTGAAAACCTTTCAAACAGGTTACGGGGTCTCTCAGCGACTTACAAATTGAGTTTTTTCCTCAGCGGTCTTCGTGATGAAATCCGCCTTCCAGTGCGCATGTTTAAACCCCACAACCTCTTCATTGCCTATAGCCTAGCCAAGATCCAGGAAGAAATAGTTAACCTCACTAAAAAATCCCCCAAGTTCTTCAACCATAACCCCGAGCCTGGATTACTCAAACCACCATTCAAACCCCCTGATTTTTCCAAACAACCACAAAGAAGCTTACCAATTCATAAAATTAACCAACACCAAATGCGTGATAGAAGAGCAAAATGTCTTTGTTACTATTGTGCCGAGTGGAGTCTGGGCCACAAATGTCAAAAGGTCAAGTTATACTTGATTGAGGAAATTTATGAGACCCCTGTGACTGAAACCATAGATGAGGAGAAAGAAGAGGATAAGGAGGTTGAGCGTGTGTTGGTGGACATAGGGAGTTCCAAGATCAATCGTGAGATATCACTACACGCCATCACTGGCTCAGTGAATCCAAGAACCATGTGAACTAAGGCTATGATTGGGAATTGTTGGGTTGTGGTACTGGTTGACACAGGCAGTATACATAATTTCCTAGACCCTGAAGTGTTGAGGAAAACTTTGTTACCCATAGAAGAAACTGTGTGAGTGCAGGTGAAAGTGGCAAATGGTGATTCTGTAAGTAGTGAGGGATGGGTCCCTAAAGTGCCTCTGTTCATCTAGGGCCTACACATTGAACTAGAAGCTTATATATATTAAGCTTAGCTGGTTGTGACATGGTGTTCGAAGTGGCTTGGTTACAAACTATAGGCCTTATCTTGTGGAATTTTCAAGAATTTACATGATGTTTGCTTTGGCAGGGAACAAAAGTGACACTCAAAGGCTTGACCAATTCCAAATTAATTGAGGAAGGAAGAGTACCTGACAACAACAGTCTGGAACACAAAGGGGTAGTTTTGCATCTTTTGGAGAGCACCACGACAGAGAATGGACAACTTCCATATGCAAGCGTCCAACAACTTCTCCATTAGTTTCAGGATGTGTTTTCTGAACCCAAATTCCTCCCACCCCACAGATCACATGACAACTCAATTATATTACATCTTGGAACTAAACTTGTCTCGGTTAGACCCCATCCTTATCCTTTTTATTTTTCAGAAGGATGAGATTGAAAAGATAGTAAAGGAGTTACTGACCTCGGGGGTTATCCAACCCAGCTGAAGTCCTTATTCCTCACTTGTTTTGATGGTAAGGAAGACTGATGGGTCGTGGAGGATTTGTGTGGACTACTGAGCCTTTAACAATGTTACTGTTAAGGAGAAATACCCGATACCCGGGGTGGAGAAACTTTTAGATGAATTATGTGGGGCCACAATTTTTTCAAAGATGGATTTATGATCTGGCTCCCACCAGATCAGAGTTAGGCCAAAAGACATCCCCAAAACAGCCTTTCGCACTAACGATGGCCATTATGAGTTTTTAGTCATGCCCTTTGGCTTGACTAATGCTCCCTCTACATTCCAAAGTTTAATGAATGCTGTTTTTAAATATTATCTAAGGAAATTTATCCTTGTATTTTTTGATGACATATTAGTTTACAGCAAGACAGAAGATGAGCACCTACAACATCTAGCAGTGACTTTGGAGATCCTAAGGGAGCACTAGCTATTGCAAAGAGGTCCAAATGCAGCTTTTGAAGTCCAGAAGTGGCATACTTAGGGCACTTTATCTAGGCCCAAGGTGTCAAGGCGGATCCCGAGAAGCTAAGAGCCATGGTTGAATGGCCACAACCCTCTAACATCAAGTCATTGAGGGGTTTTTTGGGCCTTACGGGGTATTACCGTCGATTTATCAAAGGGTATGGGGGGGGGGAATTGTAGCCCTTTTGACAGACCTACTACGGAAGGATGGATTTCTGTGGAACCCAGGGGCTGAGTTGGCATTTATATAGTTGAAAGAGGTTGTCATGAATCCTTCTTTGTTGACCCTACCCAACTTTTCCCTCCCCTTCTATATAGAGTGTGACGCCTCAGGATGAGCAGTGGGTGCAGTTTTACTACAATAGGGCCATCCCATTGCCTTTTATAGTTAGGCTTTATAAGGCAGGGCCTTGTTATTATCAACGTACGAGAAGGAGTTATTTGCACTGGTTTCTGCAGTGCAAAGGTGTAGGCCGTACTTATTAGGAGCTCAGTTTGTGGTGAAAACGGACTAGCAGAGTTTAAAGTTCTTGCTGGACCAACGTGTGGGTACCCTTATGCAGCAAAGATGGATTTCTAAGCTAATGGGTTATGATTTTTTAATCAAATATAAAAGAGGCAATGATAATAGAGCAGTAGATGCATTGTCAAGGAGATTTGAGGATGGGATTACATCAGCTATGGTCTTAACTATGATTTTAGTCCGTACTTTGGACTTACTTGATGAACTGAAGGAACTTTATTTTGTTGACACAAAGACTCAGAAGTTGATGTAGAAGTTGTCTAACGGGGAACTGAGCCCCCATTATACTCTGCGGAATGGGTTGCTTTATTATAAACACAGGCTCTACATACCCAAGTCCAAACCCTTCAAGCTGAAGCTATTGGATGCACTTCACAATAGCCTAATAGGGGGCCACTAAGGTTTTGATAAGACCTTACACAGAGTGAGGAGAGAATTCTTTTGGCAGGGACTCAAATCTGATGTGAAGGAGTTTCTTAGACACTGTGATGTGCGTCAGTGTGTGAAACCAGATAACACACTACCCAGTAGTCTCTTACAGTCCCTTTTTATTCCCTTTAAGCCATGGACCAACATCATCATGGATTTTATAAAAGGCTTACCCACGTCTCAGAGGTACAATTGTGTCTAGGTTGTGGTGGACCATTTATCAAAATACAGCCATTTCATTCCATTATCTCACCCTTATACAACAACCACATTAGCCCAACTTTTCATCAAACACATATTCCATCTCCATGGCCTACCCAACTCTATTGTGTCTGACAAGGACAAGAGTTTCACAAACAAATTTTGGGGGGGAGTTATTTAAGTAGCAGGGAATTAAACTGGCTTATAGCAATCCCTTTCACTCACAGACTGATGACCAGTCTGAAGCTATTAACAAGGCACTGGAAAACTATCTATGCTACTTTGTGGGTGATCGACCCAAGGATTGGGCACTCTGGATCCCCTTGGCAGAATGGTGGTACAATACCACCAAACACGCTTCCACCCAACTCACAGCCTTTGAAGCCTTATACGGCTACCCCCACCCCAAATTAGTGAACTACCTGCCGGGCACCTCCTTTGTTAAAGCTGTGGATTTCTCCCTCCAATTCAGAGACCAGATCATGCAACTGTTGTGTCACAACTTGCAAAAATCCTAAGACAGGATGAAGAAATATGTGGATTTAAAACGACAGGAAAAATTTTTGGCAATTGGAGATTGGGTTTTTGTAAAGCTACAACCGTATCACCAGAAGTCCTTAGCCCAATGGAGAAAGTGAAACTGTCCCCTCGTTTCTATGGGCCATTCCAGGTGATTGAGTGCGTGGGGGAGGTAGCTTACAGATTGGATCTACCGGCTTCATCCCAGATCCACCTTGTTTTTCATACCTCTCTACTGAAGATACATATGAGCCAGATCTGAAACCCATAGCCCATCTTCCACCCGTAGATGCACTTGGAATACTAATTCCAGAACTAGAAGTAGTGCTCGAGTGGAGGATGAAAAAGAAAGGACCTTTACTCGTGACAGAGATTCAAGTCCGCTGGTAGGGGCAAAAAGACGAAGATGCAACATGGGAATCTTTCCAGAAGATGCGAAACTCCTACCCACACCTTGTGGGCAAGGTGTTCTAAATCGGTGGGGCTCTGTTATACATCTGGCCGTAGGGGGCTGTGAAGGAGTGTTGCGCGCAACGAGATGAAGGGGCTATGAAAGTGAAGGCTGCGAAAGAGTGAAGTGAAGTGTTGTCAAAGGCTACAGTTGGCAGGTGAAGGTATGGGAAAGTTGGATGGCCGTTGAGTTGAGGAAGGGTAGAGATCGTGCCAGCACATTAAAAGATAAGAAAGAGACCTAAAGTTCTAGAAGTCCATTTTTTGATATTAATTGTAATAAGCCGTTACTATCTTAATTTCCTATTGGTTGTTGCCTAAGGGCTTAGTAGTCATTTTACTGGAGTTTGTTAGAAATGTCAGATACTTGTTACTCGTGGGATAGCAGCATTTTCTTTATGCAATTTGTTAATGAAAGTTCATCTTCTTCCTCTTAATTTTTGGAGGTTCTCACCCTAAAAGTGAGTCTATTTGTTTTTAATTGATCCATAGTTGTTACAAAAATATTTTAGAGACAATCCTCAACTGATCATCTTTGTCATCCATCACCCCCATTTCTAGTAGAATGGAAAATCCGACATCTTGTATCAGTTATTCAGGAGACTCTCCCTTTATTTCAACTTGCATGGTTTGCTCATAAGGCTTACCGCCTAGCTAACTTTGCCACTCATAGCCTAGTCAAATGGTCTACATGATCCACTATTGACTACTTGCTTACACTTGAATTATTTTCCTTTATATGCAATTGTTATATGTTGCCGAGGAAAAACTTTATAACACGGAGTTTGTGAAGGACTTTTACTATATACTGTTAATGCCTTATATTCATATGGATACAACAATTCCCTTGAAATGTCATGCATGAAGAGAATATTGAAAGAGACATATTATGTAGTAAAAATCACTCATATTGCTTCAATTTCGGCTAGTTGTCAACCTACTTTGATATTCTTTATTGATATCATGATCTCCCATTTTCGCCAACTACGACATGCTATTATCAAAAGCAAATTAAAACTCATACAAATATTGATTTATTAATATACGATGCTTATTCTCGTTGTTACTTAGTGGTGCCTATCATGACTCACCAAAAGAGGGGGGACATTATGGAGCAAGTGTTACGCCCCTTTCCCGGAGGTCCAGAGAGTTAGGTCCTACCACTTAAGAACATCTCCAATAATCAATAATAAATAAACAGAAACTCCACAAAATACTTAACTTATTTGTTCAATCCAAAAAAATCCGTGTCCCTCCACAGAAATACTAAACAAAAACCTCAATAAAATAAAATAACATCTCCACAAAGACTCAAATTATTCATAACTTGACGTACCAAAATAACCGCTACAGATAAAACTACTAAATATGATCCTCCAAAATACTTGTACCCTTAGCACTCATTCATCTGTGATCATTAGACTTTTCCAATACTTCCTACTCTTGATCTCCAGCTGAACCATAAAAATATCTGAAAAATGTTATGGAGATAAGGGGTGAGTTACAACAACTCAGTAAGCAGAGAACATATGCTAGTATGTAAACATGAGCATTTTTACAGAGTTCAGAATGCAGAAACAAAACATTTCAGTTTCAATATGCAAATCTCAAAAATACATATAATCAGAAAATCAGAGCAACACTTTAAACATTTCATATTCAGAACCAAACTTTTCACATTCAAAGACCCATTTGGCACAACATGACTGAACATCTTCATCTTATCATATCATATTAGAGCATAATATCAGAACATATGCCATGTTTAACCTTCGTGGTAGGGTTGTGCATTCTGTGGAAAGCCAAGCAGAACATAAATCACCATGTTATCAAAGCGATTTGCACTTATAGCAGAGACCAATATCATATCCTGTGGTAGGGCCAGAGATTACTATTATATCCCGTGACAGGGCCAGAGGTCATTATTGTATCCCATGACAGGGCCAGAGGTCACTATTGTATCCTTTGACAGGGCTAGAGGTCACTATTATATCCCGTGACAGGGCCAGAGGTCACTATTGTATCCCGTGACAGGGCACCACATATCAGAGCAAAACAAAATCAGAATTACCATATCAGAATCATAATTAGAGTTAGAACAGAATCAGAAAATCATGTCAAAGGTTTTTCATATGCCACATCATATCAAAACAGAGTACTGAAATTCAGATCATTTCACATTTTCCAAAACAGATTCAGAACATCTTCACGTGACATGCAAAGTTTATTAAATTTTCATATTCGCTCATCTTTTCTCAGTTCAATAACAGAATGCCAAAGATAAGCTCATGTCTACACCAGTTATGCTAGAAAATACTTCATTCTTATACAGAATTTCTTGAGTAATGCAGAACAAATAACTGAAGTCGTTTTATATTTCTTTTCATAAAAAAACATGAATATTTTCCAAGAGGGACCTCAGTTCATTTTTTTTAATGCAAAGTCTAGCATAGGAACCCCGCTTACCTGAATTTTTTAGCTTAACGGAATTTCTCCATAGCAATACTGAACAAAAATCAATCATCACCTATAAAATAGTCACGTACTCCCATAAATTTCCAATCAAACACGTATATCAATGCTTAAACTTGAAATACTACATAACCTAATTTTCCTTAAAAGAAACAATCTACAATTCTTACAACCTTAAAATGTAACCACTTCGCAAATTACCTCGATATCAATTAATTAACCCTTTCGACTTATATATTAATTCTAAAATATTTCTGTAAAAATACAATTTTTGTACCAATATAAAGCAAAACTAGACCCAGTTTTAAAGAATATAATTACAAATTTTCTGAAAATCGTTGAGGCTAATGGTACAATTCACGTCCAGAAAAATAAAATTAAGCTTTGGCTTATAACTCAAGGGTAAAAATGTAATATCATAAAATAAAACAAGTCTTCTCCCATAGATCAAGCTTTACGTAAAATGCCAAAAAAGACTTTGGTTTGTGATTGTTCACTAGCGAAAGAGAGACACGCGATGAAGACTCACCAAGGGGAGTTGCGACAGAGTTGGGCGGATGCAGTGGACGATGGCTGTCCTGACGGAGGTGCATTGAGAGAGAGAGAGAGAGAGAGAGAGAGAGAGAGAGAGAGGCCACGACGTGAGGGAGAGGTAGGTTACCGAGAGGGAGGGTGGTGGCTTGAGGCAGCGGAAGTGCAGCAAGGTGGTGCAGGGTGTAACAAGACCGGGTTGTGGCCGTTTCCGTCGAGAACGATGGCTGAACGAGTGCTTGGGAAAGAGGGTTTGGCTATGGAAGTACTCTGTTTCTTGATGCAAAAACAGACTATGGGCTACAGGGAGGCCGAGAGAGTGCAATTTCGTGGGTCTGGTGGCTTAGGGAGATGGAGGCTGGGCAGTTTTTGTTCGGCTGAGAGCACACGGGTGCGGGTTTTTGTGATGGTGAGGTCGTGCAACTAGGTTGTAGGTGAGGTCTAAGGCCATGGGTGTGGAGGTGCAGAGATAGCGACGATGATTGCATGGAGGTTTTGGAGGGTGGCGGCTTGTGGAAAAACCCTAGAGAAACGAGGGAGACGTGCGTGTGCATGGAGTGGATAAATACATTAGAGACGTGTAAGCTTATGACTAATGGAAAGAGACATGTAAAGGTGGAGAGTTTTTTAAAAACGAACTGCGATTGGGTCTCCCGTTTAATAAAAATGGGCGTGGGCCATACAGTGATCGGGTATAGTACATTTCAAAAATTTAACTACAATGACAAGTCCAGTAGAAAAAAATTTGATAATCGTTAAAAACCAATTTGGGCCCATAAAATAGTATTCAAAAAATTTCAACTGGGTTTTTCATATACTAAACCCAAAAAAAAAAAAAAAAAAAATGGCTTGGCACTATGCCTGGGTCTTACAGCAAGTATCTATCATATTCTCGCTCCGATTTTCTTAGGGGTTTGAACATTAATATGATATCTCATTAATTACAATATATATATGTATATATATTTATATGACTAATATATGAAAGTCACATTAGCCACTTCTCTTCAATATCTAATGCGTACAAGCCATAGAATCTACTTTTGGAATTCATGCTAATATAAATGGTATTAGCTTTTGGTGCAATGAGATTGAAGGTCATATGGAAGTATCTGATCTCTTGAGAATCTTTTGGCGTAATTCTCTACTACAAATCTTATGTCATGTCAAGTTTAATCAGGAACGTTTTGGGATACGTAGTTTGCGTAGGAGGATCAATAGATAAATTGTTTCACATTTGGAATCACTTCCTCCAAACACCATTTCAGTGATTTCTTGGGAATATCTAAATGCACAGAATAAAGTATAATGATATGGGAATAATATCAAAGAAAAAATCGTATGCTGCCTTTCCTCCTGCCTATGCAGCTAGCCGTGCCAATATTGGAGTAGTCTCACGATATGATATTGTCTATGGTGCGTGCAGATAATGTGATAGTTTGGCTTTATATGCAAGATAAATTATAAGGCCCATGGATTCGATCGGTTGATAGGCATGCAGTCTAGGTAATCATCATCATCATTTTATTATTATTATTATTATTATTATTATTATTATTATATATTTATATATATTTGTGGGATATTTGCAATAGAACGACAACATTTGTCCAATTTGACAACCGGCCCGACATTGAAATATTTCCAAGACACCATCGTGTCCGAGGCTACAACTAACTCTCTCTCTCTCTCTCTCTCTCTCTCTCTCTCTCTATGTCTAATGCACATCCATGCATATAATCTTGTTGTAATTAGATTCTTACGAATAATTTTGTTAGTGTTACGTGTACTATACTGAAGTCTTTATGTATTGAATATATCGTTCGATCTAGATCTCACTTTTCCTGAAGGTTTATAAAGTTCCACTAAATATATTAAGCTCAATTCGAAGATTCTCTTTTTGGGTGGGTCGCTTTATACAGTTATAAATATACCTGGCCTTATACATTTCATGTGCAAATTTCACCCATTTCGGAGTTAAGAGTCCCATAGAGTTTCCTTGATTCCAGCTGCCAAAACTCGAAGGAACTTGTTTAAAAGTATGCGGGAGAAGATATCAACATACATTGGGCAGTGGTGCCTCCAATCCAGTCGTCTCCGCGGGCGTCGTAGCCAAGGTTCGGGTGAGAGAGTACTGCATGGTGCAATCTTGGATGGGCAGTGGGTGAGCAGCTGCCGCGTTAATTTAGAGGAAAGCAGGTCATGCATGTCTGACCACACCATCAGGCCGAAGTCAAATGAAAATGGCATAGACGTGGAGCACCAGGCAGACCAGGCCAATTGTTCTTTTTCTCATGTTGTGATCAATATGATTGGGATGCTTATTGGTAAATACACTCTTTCATCTACTAATTAACATTGCATGACTAATATTTGTTCCATGTTTGGCCTGACCCGAAATCTATTTCATTATTATTGATAAGATCTTTAATCGTTTCATCTTACATCTTTTCACAGGCTTGGGTCAGTTATCAATTCCATATGCAATGGAAACTGGAGGATGGACCTCAATATTTCTGCTTATAGGACTTGGGATAATAGCCGCATATTGTTCTCTTCTACTTGGAAAGTGTCTTGACAAGAATCCCAAGTTAACAAGTTACAAGGATATTGCTCAACATGCATTTGGAACAAAAGGAAAAATTTTAACTTCAACCCTCATCTACATGGAAATTTTCCTGGCACTTGTATCCTACACAATCTCATTACATGACAACCTAATTAGAGTACTTGCAGGGACACATATTAAAGT
>QEOT01009540.1:159693-240176 GCA_003123785.1 Pterocarya stenoptera
AATTTTTTATGGGATATGGATCTTTTAGTATAAGGATTGTTAGCCTTTAAAAGGAAATAAAGGGACTTGGCCCAAGGGAATAAGCCCATGAAGAGTATTTGCTTTAAAAGGCCTAAGTTAGGCTATGGAACAAGGTGAAGGTGCCACTTGGCTTCAAGAATAAGTTTTTTATTTTTTTGTCCTTTGGAAAAAGGCTAGGTTGACACTTGTCAACCATGCATTGGATCTTTAGGTGAAAAGTGGAAGAATCAAGAAGAGAAACTAGGGTTTCGGTTTGGAGAGTGTAGGCACCACTTTTTTCAAGCACAAGTTCCCATGGACACATGTCAAGTTAGGACAAAAAGTAGTTTTGTGAGTTCCAAGATGCGTCATACTAAGGAAGACAAAAAACATGTTCTGGAAGACTTTTTGGGGAAAAAGGAGAGCATGTGACCGACGGCTACAAAGGGGAGAGGAAGAAAAGCAAAAAACAAAAACCACCTAGGGAATGACACAAAGTCACCTCAAGTGACATAGGGATTTTGGCAAGTCCAAGAGCGCACACACACTCACGTCACTTGTCAACCATGCACACTAGAAGAGTGTTTTGAAAGATTAGGGCTTTGAGAAAATTACCTTTTAACCTTATTGGTGCATTGAACCTGAATATAAGTGGTAGGGAAAAATGGAGAATGGAGGCAAGAGAGTTTCGGCTTTTGGGGAGAGAGGGTCACACGACAAACACCAACCCCAATACCCTTTGGTCTTCCCCATGCAATCCCATCTTGAGGGAAAAAGGGGGATGCCACTTGTCTTGCATGCAAGATGGGACTTTTTGCACCAACTATTGCATGCAAGACAAGTGGGGGAGTCCTTTTTGCAAAATGTTTTCTTGTTTCTCCTAGTGCATTTTGGCCACCACCTTTCCTCTCTCTAGTCTTCACTTTCCCACATATTCTCTCTAGCCAAACACCACCATTTTCGTGTATCACAAAGAAACCACTCACCATTTTTTGAGTATGACCTCTACACTTGGAGGTAAGAATCATTTCACTTCTTTTCTTGATGCACACACAAGGCCAAGGGAAGAACTCATCTAGTTATTTTTGGTTTTAGGGTTTTTCTCACACAACCACCTATTTTCACTCTAGAAACTAGGGCTTTCTCTTCATGGAAGATGCAACCTGAAATGTTCTTGGTGTTTTGATCAAATGGACATGTGATCTAGGGTAGTGCAAGGTTCGGTTTTAACTCAAAGGAAAAACTAGGGTTTTTAATTTTCAAAAGTTTCGGCCCTAGGGTTTTTGCATGAGAAAAAGATTTCAAAAATATCACTACACTCACATTCACTCACATTTTTGGAATCTAGGGTTTTTGTGAGTTGATTTCTAATCTACTACATTATATTTTCAGATTTTTGCTAATATTATTGTTGGACTTTTGTAAGTAAACTTCCAACCTATCTTTGATATTATTTGTATATATTTTGTGAACTATTGTTTGATTATTTGCTTGAACTCTTGTGTGATTATTTGCTTGAACTCTTGTGTGATTATTTGCTTGACTATTGCTATTATTATATGCTTATTATTCGGCCTATGTGATGTTATGAATATTTGTATGAAATTGTGGTTTGAAGCATGATATTCCATGATGATATATTTGGCCCTTATGTATTAGTGCATGAAGTTTTTGCTTAAATCTAGTATTTCTATGATGCTTTTTCCGGCTATGGTTAGAAGTGATGAGATGAAATATCTTGTGAAGTATGATTAAGCTAAGTCTCAAATATGACACATGTTAGTTTCGGTTTTGCCTTATTCATTGGCTTTGCATGTTTGTTTGGAAGTAAGATCAAATGGAGGCATGATGTTATAAATTGGGATGATGAAAATACATAGTTTGGAAGGCCTAGATGAATCAGCCAAGACCATCTTTTCGGTTATAAAAATATGTTTTGATGTTTTGATGAAAGAATCAAATATGTTTGCATGAAATTATCCTTGTTTACATGTTCTAATATTTTCAAGCTATAATATGAGATGCATGCTATGGAATGAGCTATGTTATTCAGCTTTACATGTTGCATGAACAAGATTTATGTTTTGTCATGAGTCCATGTCACATGTCTCATGCATTTGGGTCCATATTTTAAAAAGAATGAGTCAAAGATGTTTTATAACTACCCCAAATGTTAAGATGGGGAAACGCCCTAGTGGAACTCCTTATCCACTAGTGGAAACCCCTAGGTTGACGAAGTAAAGTCGACATACCTCGAATGGTTCCTATGGAAGGATACCAGAGCTGTACCTAAAGCTAGTGAGTGCATATTACGATGAAGGTGAAATATGCGAACTGCCGTAAAGAATATGTTTATGTTTATGACGTAGTTACCTTGATCAAGTGGATTGTTGGTTGATGCGGTAACTAGCGGGGAACACACGGTGCTTAGGGGAGTCATGACGTATCCACATATGTGAATGATATGATATGAACAAGACATTTGAACTCCATGATATGAATTGACATGATATGTTATGCCATGATATGCTATGATATGAATGGAAGGATAAGGAATGATGAGACTTGTTCTCAATATGATATGTTATGACATGATATGAATTGGCATGATATGTTATGATATAAACAAGAACCTGAGCTCAAATGATATGAACATGTGATAAGAGCTGAAAAGATGAAAATGTTATTTTTATAAGGAAAGTCCATGATGCACAAGTCAAAGTTTTATGTCACACATACATGTCCATGCATTTGTTTGTGTTTGCTTCTATATGTTTATGATATTTATGGTATGTTGTTTGTTTACTTGCTGAGATTTTTTGAAATCTCATTGTGGTAGTTTTCACTATCATTCTTCACTCAGAATGGTAGAAGTTGTAACATGTATAGATAATCCTAATGACAAGGCGGAAGAGGACAGTACCTCCTCTAGAGAGGATCGTGCCTAAGATGGTTATGAGCTAGCCCGAGCCCTCCATCTTGGATCTCTTTGAGTCGATTGACCAAGCAATCATAGAGATACTTCACGATATAGAGGATTTCAAACGACACCACAATTGAGATAAGGATCGGAATTTGGAGAAAAGAGTGAAGCCCAAACCCTTTTGAAAAGAAAAGAGGAAAAAGAAAGAGAGAAGACGGAATGGGACCCATTTCCCTTAAGTTGAAAATTTCTTTCTAAGGAACAATGTTTTGATGGATCCCGTGTTTTGGGGATGGGTTATAATACACTATCATATTTTGGGAGTTCTTTTGGAAAACACAACTCTTATTTTGAATGCTTATGCTATATGAAAGCTTTGGGATATCTGCACTTATTGGTACCATGTGTCTTTTATTTTGCCCCCGTGCTTAATTAGATAGAAAATAATTTTTCTACTACGATTTTTATTGCATACTGCTAGATGTTAGGTGCATTGCATCTTAATTATCATGTACGAGAGGTATGTAGTCTTGTGTTATATATCTCGACGCATTTAGTTGCCGTCAAATCCCAAGTGGGGGCTGGGGGCGTCGCAACTCATTCTCTCTCGTGTTGAAACCCTAGCTCCCGCCGCTCAGCTTTCTTTTTCTTTTTTGCCTCATTCTATCTCTCTCGACTAAATCCTACCCTAGCTCCGTCGAAACCCTCATCCTTCTCTCCATCTTCTCATTCTCTTTCTCCTCCCTTTTCTCGCATCTTTCTAGCTTTCTTCTCGCAAGTCTTTGGCCGGGTTTCCTTGTTCCACGGCCGTGGTTTGGCCGTCCGTCTCTTTTTGAGATCCTCAATGGGTGGACTTGAAGAACCACCATGGCCGCTGCAAGACGTGGCTTTGAGTTATTTTTGCTTTTTTGTTCTAGATCTACCCTTACATTTGATCCCATAATTCGCATTTTATTTTCTATTTATTTGTAGATCTTAGAATCCTTGATGTGCTCTGATATTTGGGAGTACGACATTTGCTTTCTCTTTTCTTCAAGGCGTCGGTTATGGTAACTAGCGATTGGATCTTAAATAATATGCAAGCTATTTTTTGGGTCTTTGAATTGAGGTCAAGAAGGCTTTCAGACAACTTGTTTTACAGGTATGGTGTTAATTTATTGAATAATAGGAACTCATTTGTGTTTGATATGATTCACCTTGTTTTGGGTATTGTTGATTCAGTTTGAATTTAAGAGTTCCATTTTAGATTTGGTGATTGGAAAACTGATTTCCCCTTTTTCTTTTAAAATACATTTCTTTTGGAATTTATTGCAGATTCTTTTCTTGATTGATTTTTATCCTTGCTCAATTCTATTGGTATTATAGCCCTTTTTCTTGAAAATGAGGGAAAAGACCCATGATGCATTTTTGATGCCATCTCGTGCTTCATACTATGGGTTATATCTGGTTTGAAAAATATCAAATTCATCTTTGCAGGAAAAGTTGGCCTTTGATATCTTTTCCATGTGTATGAAATGAATAGAGGCAAAAGGACTGTCTAAGATCAGTATACAGAAAAGAGAAAAGAAAAAGAAACACTTCATTCTTACAATTTGTATGTGGATTTCTTGTATGAAAAAGTGTGAAATTATCATTTTGGAGAGCTCGCTTGTATGAAAAATTCCTGCAACTCTGTTTTGTCAATAATAGTTATATGTGATAACAACTGATTTGTTTTTGAAGTCTGGTTATATAGCTTGGGTTCAAGTCCTCCCAACTACTTGAACATTGTCTTTGCCTTGTGCAATTTCCAAACTAACAATTGGTTGCTGTTCATGAGGAAAACATGGGTGAAAAGATTAACTTAATGTTTAGTTGATGATCTTGATGGTTTGAGTTAGTAAAACCTTGATCTACTCCGGACTTTCTAGGATTTAGGTGGCTAAACTCTAGGAATGTGATCTATTGGCATGTTTACTAATCAACTCTAGGACACTATAGTGTGAATGCTTTTTTGAGATGAGAATGCCTTTGAAGCTGTTGAAGGATGCTGAATGAAGTGTGATTGGATGATGAGATCTCTTTTGTTGCTTGGGTATGAGGCCATGCTTTCTTAAATAATTTAATCTAGAGTAGGTGGTTCATTTTGAGTTAGTTTTTGTTCTATCCCCATCAAGTTCTAATTATGTACCAAAAGTATGTTAATTGTGTTGTGTCTCAAACAGAAGTAGTTCTCAATCTTTTGAGGTGATTGATGCTACATAGTTGGACATGAGTCTTGGTTCAAAGCATCATATCAGTTTCAACTATCGTGTAATTTCGTTATGCTGTTTGATGTAGAATAACTAGCCCTTTGTTTTGTTTGAAATGGCGGGTGGGGTGGTGCTCAACATTGGCAACCTATCTACAATGGCGGGTGGGCTTTTGTTGGTTTATCGATGATGGAAATGATCACTTCAAGCATCACTTTGGAAAAACATGCTACTATTTTGTAACTCATATATTTGTAATTTTGTGTTTTGTTATGTAGTATATAACTACCAAATAATTTAATATGTAGTGGATTGCATTATGTGTTACATGCATTTTAAATGATGAATATTGGATTTGTTTTTTTTTTTTTGTTTTACATCCATTTAGTTAAAAAAGTAAATAGTTTCTATGTTTAGTTATTTTTTACATAAATTTAGTTTTCCATTTTTATATATTTATATTATTATGGCCCATGTTCAATGCATTAGTATTATGCTTTTCAACATAAAAAATTGTAATAAAATATAATCTTTTATATAAAAAGGTAATGCTTCTCAACATGATTTTTATTGAAAAAAGTTTAACTAAATTTAGGCTTTTAGAAAAAAAAAACAAAAAAACCGGTTTACCCGAATTTCAAAACCTAGATTCACCCGGGTATCACCTAGCCTGAGTTTGAAACCCGATTTCGAGCCAGGTATGCACGGGTACCTAGGTGACGACCCTTATACAAAACAAGTGTCAAATAGCAATTGTGTGCAATTATACTTCCATCTATATACAAATAAGAAATACTATTCAAGTCTAACTTCTTCGTGTAAGATAAAGGCTATATACATCTTTAGAAGAGACTCAAAAAGCATATATGTTTGTAAGACACCTTGAATAATGACAAATCACAACCCTTCCTAAAAGTGTAACAAAGCAAATGTAAGTACTGCATATGAAGGTTGCTTGTGTTCTATGAAGTGAACCATCTTCTAGATCAATCTCTCTACGACATGAAAGACTCATTAGCATTCTTGGCAACCCCAAAACAAAGTTCATATTGCCATTAGACCAAGGGTGATCGAGAATAGGAACTGGCATTTAAGGTTTTGCAATTGTAGGACCTCTTTTTAGCCATTGGAACTAGGCCTGTGTAGAAAAAATGAAAACTCGGTACGGTCGAACAACCTGACCTGACTTGACTGACAAAAGCAGTTTAATTTAGCTTTTAGATCGAACCCATTAAACTTCGGTTTCAACCCGCACAACCCAACCTATTTTAAAGTACCTTAAGTTTGCTGCTTTGCAGACCAAACCCTAGTCGCTAGCCCTCCCCATTCTCTTCTTCATCAACATCGCCTCCCATCTCCATTACCATCGCCTCCATTCGTCGTCACCTCTATTCCCCTCTATTTTTGGCATGCTCTATTGCTGCTGGCGGTGGCGACTTGGAGAGGCTGAACATGGGAGTGAGGATCGCGAGGTTGGATGGTTGTGCAACAGGGGCTTGGGCAGAGCATTAGCGGGTCTGGTCTTCTTCATCCATGGTTGTTGGCCTTTACATGCAACGGTTCAAGGGTAATCGAGGCTCACGGTGCGATACCTACCAAACGGGACAATGGGTGGCAGCTTCCATTGTCGGTAGCAATCGGAAACAAATATCTTCATGAGATACCAAAGCTATCAAGTGGCCTCTTTTAATCAATCGGTTTATCTGCCAAACTTTTTCAAGAAAGATCAAGTTTTTCTTCAGCTCGAGAATATGTCTGACTTTCTGCAAGGTCCACACATTCTTGTTAGGGAGTACAATGTCAACATCTCGCACTTCCACTACATCCAGTGCCTCTCCATCAGCAAGGTACACTTTTTCAAAGTCACCAGCAATGTAGTTTTGCATGATTTCTTGGTGTGAAGAGGTGTGAAACGAAGCCTTTAAATCCAGAACCCAATCATCAATTGAATTGTGGATTGTAAGAAGTAGTGCATCCTATACTTCTTCAGTCACCACATTTGCATTGTCATTCTCTGTCTTCTTAGGATTTTTACAATTCCTTTTGATGTGACCGGTCTTGCCACAGTTCCAACAAGTCACTCGCTACCTAGGACTCAGCTTCCTCTAGCCCCTGTTCTTTGATTTTGATCTGTCTCTGTTAGAATTCCTGTCATGTGCTCTTCCCTTAGCATCAACATTCAGTGCGGAATTCGACCCCAACCAGAATCCCTCCTGTGTACCTCCTTAACTAGAATTAAATCATGAATATATCGTATTTTAACTTCATCTTCCTAGCAAAATTACTAATAACCATTTTCATGAATTTCCAACTATTCGGCAATGATGCCAATAGTATTAACATTCGAATCTCCTCATCAAACTCAATTTCAACAGACAATAATTGGTTAGTGATGGTATTGAACTCATTCAAGTGTTGGGCAACAGATGTACCTTCTGCCATCTTCAGATTGAACAACTTCTTCATCAGGTGCACCTTATTATTCATAGATGACTTATCATACATACCAAACAAAACCGTCATGAGATATGTTGTAGCCTTTTCCTTGATAACATTGTGTGCAAATGATCTCAACAAGGTCAAACGAATAACCCCTAGGACTTTTCGATCTAACAAGTTCCAATCAGCATCTTCTAATCTGTTCAACTTCTTCCCATCAGTGGAAGATGGAGTCTCTTCCCATTCAGGTAGTCCTCTATCTACATCCTCCAGTACTCGATGTTTGCATCGTCAAGATTTTCGATCCCACATACCTTCACTTCTTCCCCTGCCATTGTTCTCCTTTAGACCCGAATTTGGCTCTGATACTAATTGTTGTAAAAATGATGACAGAAAAGTAAAAACAAACAAACAATCAATCACACGACACAAAAATTAACATGGTTCGACAATGTGCCTACGTCCACAGAGCTGCAGAGGATCTTATCATCTTGGCAGGAATTCCTTCAAAATTGAGAACCCACATTTCCTACCTTTCGGGGAGAATAGTAATAAGGACTACCACAGTGAGATTTGAATTCAAATCTCCGCAAGTTAACAAAGAACTTCCACACAGGTTAATGATGCATGCATGGCAGTAAATGCATGAATGTATAATCAAAGTCCTAAGCAAGCATAAAATAACTTGACGTGTAACATGGCATAAACTGATATGACTTGAACTGAAACATAAACTGAACAAGAAACTTGACATGACATGAACTTGATTTGAATAACATGAACTTGAATTGAAACATGGACATAACATGATCTTGAAACATGATTGAACGTGAACTTGAAATATAACTGAACTTGAACTTGAAACATGACTAAACGTGAACTTGAACATAGCATGCACATGAACATGAAATACATGAACTTAGAATCTTGTTCAATAAGCATGGTAAATAAACGTGACCATGTGGGTGCTACACGGGTCCCTTTGAGCCATGTGTCCTTAGCGATTAGCTTATCACAACTCAGGTATTTGCACCTACTGTGAACACAAGTACTATACGTATCTAGTGTACAGTATTTGCACCTGCACGAGTACGTATAACATGAAATTGAAATGTGGGTGGCACCATCGGCATTAGTGCCTGCTGTGCTCCGGTGACTAGTTAATTAGGTTTCATTCGCAACTCGTTGATCTTTACCTTGTCAACCTAGGAAAATTTCATACAAATTTAGACATTCCAGCGTGAACAAAGGAGTTTCACTATGATGTTATGCCATCCTAGCACTTCGAGCCGTGATAGACGTAAATAGACTTGACATGACTTGAACGGCTATTCTCGAGATACACATACTGTACTCAAGGCCAAAGTGACATGAAACCAAAGGACAGAAGTCCTGACGTAACATAACATGACATGAACATGAGATGAAAGACATGACATACTATGAGATAGAAAAATTTTTATAGCATGACACAATATGTAACAGACAATATTTTGTAATATGTCATAACAAGTAACAGACAATATTTCATAACATAACATAACTTGTAACATACAATATTTTGTAATATGGCATAAACATAATAGAAGATATTACGATTCCATTTTTTTGATAGGAAATGCTATATTTAAGGTTTCCAGTTTTGCCCTTTTTCTCTCTACGTGAGAATTAGGGTTGCCGCTTTGCTGTTTGCATGATCATCCACGACTGGCTGCATGGCAGCCACAGATGGTGGCACCAGGCGGCCTTTTTTTGCAGACCTGGTGGTTGTTGTCTCACAGCCCATCCCTGAGTTGTTGCTGCCGCCTAGAGCCTCGAAAGTGCTAGATGGAGAAGTCTACTTTCAGTTTTCACGTGAGGAGATTTCCATGTCTGCAGAAACGTTTCATTTTTCTGTGATTCTCAAGTTTTTGAAGCAGCGTCACTTTCATACATATTCGTTGGGGCCTCTCGGCTTCTCCGGTTGTTTCTTCTATGTGTAGGCAGAGGCATGTTTTTGTTCGTATGACTACCAAGGCCGATTTCACGTAGGCTCTGTCGAGAGATGTGTGTAAGATAAATGGTAGTTTCTATCGGGCTTTCCGTTGGACTCCAGATTTCACAGAGGATGATGAACCATCTAGGGTACCAATTTGGATATCGCTCCCGGGACTCCCTCCAAACTTTTACAGTGAAGATTTTTTGAAGATTCTCATGGCCCCTATCAGCACATTTATTCGTCGGGATAATCCGACGCAGTGCGCCATGTGAACAGATGGGGCGAGGTTGTGTGTTGAGGTGGATGCTGCCAAAGACCCTTTATCCCAATTCTGGATTGGAGCACCGGGTTTTCCATCAAGTAGAAAGCAAGAGGTGGTTTATGATACACTTCCTGCGTACTGTTGCAAATGCCAAATGCAAGGACACAACTCACAGACGTGTCGAGTTGATAAAAAGGAGAAGTTAGGGAAAGCTCGAGTAGGGAAGAAAGGGCAGGGAGAGATGGTTGTGAATGGGGAGCCAGTTGTGGTGTCGCGTGGTGTTGTCATTCCGAATGTAGGTGGGGTATCGAGTGTAGTTGTGGTTCTGAATGTAATTCTGGAAAATGTTTTGACGGACACTACTGGGGGTAATTCACAGAATGTTGTGGCTTCGGCACCTACTTTGCAGGTGAATGAAATTGAAAAGGAGATAACAGTTCCTGAAACTGAGGTTGATACGTCGTGCGTTGTTGAACCACGTGTGATGTCAGCCACAGAAGAGGAAACTGAGTTCCCTGAAACAGAGGTTGCCATGGTGAATAATGCTGAAGGTACTGCTATGGTTTCGATCGTTAATGAGGTTTCTATGGTGGGTTCTCAATCTATGGTTGGTTCCGAACCAGTCCAGGTGGCTTTTGAGAGGGAGTCTACGCCTGTTGTTACCCATGAAATTGAGTTGGCTGTTGATGATGAACCTAATGAACCGGAAGAGGAACCAGATGAGGAACACCCGATTGTGGAAGATTTATTTCTAAGCCAGAGCCAGAATTATGCCCAGAAGTTTTGCCACAAGATAAGGAGTACTTGACTGAATCTGAGGCCAATGAAGGTAAAAGAAAATATAAGAAAAAGAAGTTTGTTAAAATGAGAAGTTCTTCTCGGGTTCTTGCTAAATTTCTTACTTAATGATTGATCCTATTTTAGTTTGGAACATTAGGGGTATTGGGACCTCTAAAGGTAGATTAAAAAAGTTGCTTGGTCAGTTGAGGCCAAAAATTGTCGCTCTTTTGGAGCCTGTTCAAAACCTTGATGTTGCTAGAAGATTGGAATGTGTTTTGAAATTTGACAATTTCCTTTCTAATGAGGTTGAGGGGGGAAAATTTTGGATTTTTTGGGATAGTACCCTGGATGTGAGTTTAGTTTGAATGGGAGGGCAATATGTCTCTCTCTAAGTAGGTGAAGGGACTGATATGTTTTTGCTTACTGTTATTTATGCAAAATGTACCATGGCCGAACGGCGTATTTTGTGGGACTCTTTGAGTATTCAGAATATGGGTTCTAACCCATGTATGTTTGTTGGTGATTTTAATATTATCCAGAATGATTCAGAGAGATGAAGAGGTAGGCCTCGTCCCCTTACAGCTATAGAGGATTTTAATAACTGGATTCATTAGGGGGGTTTGCTTAATATGGCATCGAAGGGGAGTGCCTTTTCTTGGTGCAATGGGCAATATGGCCTTGCTCGTTCTTGGGCACGGTTGGACCATGCCCTGGTGGATGCCTCTTTTCTTTCATTCCCTAATGCTATTTGCTCTTTTTTGTCTCGCTCTACATCGGATCATGCTCCTATGTTTATAGAGTTCAAGCAAGACCCTTTCTCTTATGGTCCAGTCCTATTTCGTTTCCAACAAATGTGCTTGGAACATCATAACTTTCTTGATTGTGTTTGGCAGGCTTGGTCTTCTTGTGCAGGTGGTTCAGCCATTCAGACTCTGGTTATGAAGCTAAAACAGACTAAGGTTGCCTTGCGAGAATGGAATAAAAGGCTCTTTTGTCATACTTTAGGTCGGATTGCTGCTCTTGAAACTCAGGTTGTGAAGCTTGAGTCACAACTGCAAACAAATTGGGATGATAATCTTGATAGAGAGTTACAGGTGGCTAATGCGGATTTGACAACTTGGCGGCATAGAGAAGAAATTCATTTGAATCAAATGGCAAGCTTAAATGGGGGATGGATGGTGACCGGAATTCCAAAATTTTTCATGCTTGTTTAGCCAATAAAAGGCATAAGCGGGTTCTTAATATGCAGTCAAATGATTTGGTGTTTGAGTCTCCAGAGAGCATTCACCAAGGTGTAGTTGATTATTTTTCAGCTTTTTTTCAGGGTGAACCACCAGCCGAGCAACCTATTTTTGTGGGTCTTATAAATCTGATTATTTCTATGGAGGAGAATGCCTCTTTGCTATGTGCGCCCTCTTTAGAGGAAGTAATTGATGCTTTGTCTTCTATTCCGGTTAATAGTACTTCTGGTCCTGATGGTTTTGGCTTGGGTTTTTATAAAAGTTGCTAGGAGGTGGTCAAAAAGGATTTGTGGAATGCAGTATTGGAATTCTTTGCTTCTAAGTGTCTTTCCAAGTTCTTTACAGCCTCTTACTTGGTTCTAATTCCAAAGGTGGATTCTCCAACAGGTTTTGACAAGTTTCGTCCCATCAGCATTTGTTCTGTTTTTTATAAACTTTGTTCTAAGATAATTGTGAAGCGTTTATCTAGTCTTTTGCCTCGTCTGGTTTCTCTAGAGCAAGGTGCCTTTATTCCAGGTAGAAGTATTTTTGAGAATATAAGCCTTACTCAAGAAATAGTTTATTCTCTTAATAAAAGGAAGCATGGGGGCAACATTATGCTAAAAGTAGATATGGCAAAAGCTTATGATAGGGTGGATTGGAATTTTCTAATTAAGGTCATGTTGAGGTTTGGTTTCTCGCCTCGATTTTGTGAATTGATCTTCTTTTGCATTTCTAGTCCCTGGTACTTAATTATGATGAATGGGACAATAAAAGGTTTTTTCCCTGGTGGTCGTGGCCTTCGACAAGGTGATCCTCTATCTCCCTATTTGTTTATTATCCAGTAGGAGATACTTTCCCACCTGATTCATCAGAGTGTGAGGGCGGATACTTTTGGTCATTTCCATCAAGCTAGAGGTATGCCTATTATTTCTAATCTTATGTATGCTGATGATGTGGTTATTCTTTCTAATGGGAGCCAAAGGTCGGTCCGGGTGCTTCTAAGTATCTTGGGTCAATATGAAAGATGGTCGGGATAGGTTATTAATAAACAAAAGTCTGCCTTGTATTGTTTGAATAGAATTTTCCCTACTCGTAAGCGGCGTCTTTTCCGTAGTACAAGTTTCATGGAAGGGCAGTTTCCATTCCAGTATCTTGGAGTGCCCATTATCCTTGGTCATCTTAAGAAAATACAGCTTGAAGGCATGGTGAACAAAGTGAGGCAAAAAATCAGTGGCTGGAAAATGCGCCTTTTGTCTACCAGAGGGAAACTGGTTTTGTTACGTCATGTTATTTCTAGTATGGCCCTTCACCTTTTTGCTGTTTTACAAGTCCCTCAAGAAGTAATCAATAAGCCTCACCAGCTTATGAGCTGCTTCTTTTGGGGGGAGTTTAATGGAAGAGATAAAAAGAAATGGGTGGCTTGAAAACATATTTGTAAGCCTGTGGCAGAAGCAGGTCTCGGTTTGAGGCATCTCCAGGACACTCAGACAGCCTTGCATATGAGGTTTGCTTGGAACCTTCTTCAAGGTATCTCTCTCTGGGCAACTTTTTTTAAGGCAAAATATGTGGGATCGAAACCTTGGTTTCTTATTAATGTTGATAAAGGCTTGAGATTTTGGAAAATCGTTGCTCATTGTATTCCTTTAATGTTGAATAATTCCAAATGGCGTGCTAGAGAAGGTGATATTTTTTTCTGGTATGATAAATGGAGGGAGAATGGCCCCTTGGTTAATGACTTGCCTATTATGGGTTAGCCTTTGTTAAAAATTAAAGATTTTTGGTTATCTGACAGTTGGGACATGAATTTGCTAGAGCACCTAGTGGGTTTGGAAAATGTTGATGATATTCTAGTTTCTTTATCTGGGCATAATTCAAGAAAGGATGTTCTTGTCTGGACCCAAACAGATACAGGCATGTTTTCCACTAAATCTGCATGGCAGTGTATTAGAGTTCGAGGTTCATCTCTTGACTGGCATTCTTGGATTTGGCATAAGAGTCTTCCCTTAAAAATGTCTATCCATTTTTGGAAGGCCTGGCATAGGGCGTTGAGTGTGGATGATCGGTTGTGTCGTATTGGCATTCCTATTGTTTCCAAATGTGAGTGTTGTTTTGTAGGTCAATATGAAGACATTAATCATGTTCTCTTTCAGGGAGATTTTCCTAAAAAAATCTGGGCTTGTTTTGGTAATCTTTTTGGAATTCCTCTTGGTAGGAATTGGAACCACCATGTTTCTTCCTGGTTCCGGCGTGCTAAGTCCAATTCACAGGTGGGTGTTTTGGTTGGCCTTTTGCCTGTCATAGTTACTTCGAGACTTTGGAGGAGGAGATGCCTTGCTCATATGGAGGGTATTTTGGAGTTGCATGAAGCTGTTGTCAAATCTATTTGTGTATGGATTGGTTCTATTGGTCAGGTGGCTGATAATTCTAACAATTTGTCTTGTTTTGATGGCATGATTCTTGAGACTTTACAGATAAAAACCATCCCTTTAAAAAATAGGCGGTGCACTCTTGTCAAATGGCATAAACCACCTTCAGGATGGTTTAAATTGAATATAGATGGTAGTAGTCTTGGCAACTCGGGTTCTAGTGGTATTGGTGGGGTCATTCGAAATGATGTAGGATGGCTTGTGCAAGCTTTCGCTTCTCCCATTGGTGTTGGTTCTAATAATAAAGCCAAACTTCTCGTGCTTCTAAATGGCATGCGTTTGTGTAAGACACTTAACCTTTTTAATGTGATTGTTGAGGTAGATTCGATGGTGGTTATGTCTTGGTGGCATAGAAGGAGGTGCGGGGTTTGGTATCTAGAGGATTGTTGGGATGAATTTGTTGATTTGGTCCAATTTATTAATTGTCATTTTTAGCATGTTTTTCGTGAAGGGAATAAGGTGGCGGATTGGTTGGCTAAGGAGGGTGCCAATGGTGATACTTTGGTCTACAATAATAATTCTATTTTGCCTCGAGTCTTGCACGGTTTGCTCAAGTTGGATTCATTTGGGCTCCCTTCCTTGAGAAGTCGTTAAGTTTCTTGTCTTTGATTTTTCATGTATTTTTTCTTTTCATTTTTGCATAGGCTTGTCTAGGGGATTTTTTGGGCTTGGTTTTTGTGAGGTTGTTTTGTTAAAGGTTTGTTTTGTTACTACGGTTTTCCTCCGCCATAAGTGAGGTTTCATTAATAAATTCGGGAGGGCGTCACTATTAGACATGTGAACATGTGATTGCTCGCTCTTCTTAAAAATAAAAATAAAATAAAAAAATAAAAAAGAAGAAGAAGAATAAGATATTACGTTATATGACATGTGTAACAAATAACATTGCCTAACATGATATACTTGTAACAGATAGCAATACATCACAGAATAAATTGTGTAACAGTTAATCAAGAAGTGACATGGCATGTATGGTGTATATGATAATATACATACATAAACTGTAGTTCTTTTACCTATAACATATATACAGTAATCTGATAGTAAGTAAGAGCTAACTTACAATGATTGTCGCGTTATAGAGATTAAGCACGAAACACGAGAAACTATAAGAAGTGATTCTAAAAGTTAGAAAATTTATTACTAACAATTAGAAATATGAAAAAAATCTAACTTAAAGTAAAATTATCGTTTTACCCTTTATATGTAGGAAAATGATAATTTTACCCCGAACTTAAGGACTTTACATCCTAACTCCAAAAATCACCAGAATTTACATTCATTATATAAATTTTGTGCTAAACTCAAATATCAATTTATAAAAAATTAAAACGAAACACAACTCTGAAAAACATCATGGGGCCGAAACTTCCAAAGGCCATATCTCTTGATTTTTGTTGCAATTTATTTCAACACCAAAACTCATGATAAAATTGAAATATTGCAACAAAGATCCTCATATCCTAAGTTTAAAAATATGCTTAAAACATCCAAAAAAATATACTTCTCACAAATAGAAAAGTTTTTAGTAAAAAAATCCAAAATTTTTAACTAAAACACAAACTCTTGAATCTCAAGGTCTGACCTATTTCAAAACCTTTTCATGAACACCAAAAACATCCAAAAATTTATTCGTCTCCAACACTTGGTCAAAAACAAAATTTGTTTCTCAACTTGCTATGATCAAACACTTGATCCGAGGCATACCTTGATGAGATCTTCAAAGAAAAACATTATATAGTTTAAAAAATGTGTCCTAAAGTAGATCCAAGCATTAAAATTAAAATCACTTGGCTAAAAATAAACCAAAACATGGATCTAGCCGAAAACATCAAACTTTTGACCCAACCGAGTATTCTCTTGCATAAAAATTCATATATTTGCAACTAACACAACAAAATCTTTAAAAAAACATCCTAACATGTAGAAAGAAGGCTTAGTATCATCAAATAAATATATTAATGCCATTGGAGTAAGAATAGATCACAAAATATCCAAACTGTCTTATAACATAAACTATTTTTCCTCTTCGAGTTTCGAACCTTTTAGATCTAAGAAGATATTTTATCAAGAGCTTTAATCATGCAACTAATCTCCAAACAACTCTATAAAAATTTCGGAGCAAGATTTGTCCATTATCTTGACCAAAATACAACACACTATCCAGATTATCGGCCAGATTGACCTTTTCATAGTTAAAATAACTTTTTATAGAACAAATGACCATGAAATCAAACAAAAAATTACCTACAAAAACTAGAATCAAAGACGAACAACTTTCATGAAGGAATTGTTGTGAGAAACAATTTACAAGGGTTTCAAGAAGGCAAGCCAAATGGCTCATAAAACTACTCGAGAGAGTTTCTAGGTGTTCTCTCGAAGAATAGAAATTAAAAGGGGTGAAGTGAGTGAAAGGATGACTTGCAGGGCTAATACACTTCTGAAATGAGAGGTATGGGCTTGTGTGACACCTTGATAGATGATGATTACGACACAAAAAGGTACAAATAGTGAGGCAGAATGGGCTGTTACTGCTGCTGTGTAGAAAGGAGGTGGTGAGGTAGGTTTTCCTCTCACATCAAGGGACTATTTGGGACTGCCATGGGCAAAAGTTGGTCTGCCAAGGGTGGGGGGAAACTTCCTCAAGAAGGTTTTTCGTGGGCCTCAATGGGTCTTAAACAAGTGGGCTTCATTTAGGGTTTAAAGAGGGTTTGGTTAGGGTTTGAGAAGCTATCAAGCCCAAATCCAATGTTTTCTTGGCCCAATAAAATTTTTAAGGTTTAAAAGGTTGGATAATAATGTCATAACATAAATTTGAGGAATTAATAGCATGTAGAAGTGATTTAACACAACGCTAGAAATTGGATCAAGTAGGGTTTGTAGGTCGTTTGGGGGAACCATTTAGGGTTTCTGTTTCAACCAAGCTTTTGGGGTTTCAAATGGATTCCTACCATTTAGGGTTTCACTAGAGTTTAGACCCTTTTGGTTTGGCATAATTTGGATGGTTGGATGGAGTAGGGTTTTGCTTAGGTGGCAAGAAGTCACACCTTGATTTCGTTCACAATCCATCTCATGGTTTCTCTTGGTGTTAAGTGTCGAAAATAATCACCAAGTGTGGCTAAGATCTTACCAAGTGTCCAAATAAAACTACTCCAACCTAATCTGGATATTCCACACTGTGATTTTGAAAACATTGAACTAGGTGCTACTATTGAGATTACTATTCACTCCAGAAAAGTGAAAACTAAACTTTGCAACGAAAAATCCTAAACATACATACTAAACCAACTTTGCCCTAAAGTGCCTCGAAATAAATAAAATGCATTTTCGAACAAGCATTTCGTCTAAAAAATGAAAATGAGATTATTGCATCATAAAATTCTAAATAATTAACTGAGTCTAATAACGCAGACTATATGGCATTTTGGCACTTTTAATTATCTCAAATAGATAAAATCATTCTTTTGGCACCATAGTGAGTGGAAACACTGACTATGTTGACAGACTAAAACCCACGCGATTGGTTTCTAGCGGACTGTTACAGAATTCTTTGTCCAATCTTGGCTCGAGCAATGTGAGAAGCAATAGTCGAGCGAACTCTCTGTTTAGTCTTCGCTTAAGCCAATTGACGAGTGCACCTCGAATGAACTTTTCATTTGATGATTGCTCAAGAGCTATATCAACCAAGAGTTGAGTGAAATCCCAGCTTCCTTCACTCAATTCAAGAACCAGGCTCCACAATAACTCAACAACATGCACCCAAATAACTAGTCTAAGGATCTTTGTCTGTGCTCTTATTCTAATGTAATAACCCAACTATTACTTATTCTTATGTTGCCTAGTCACTCAAATGCTTTGGCAAATTGATGCCAGGTAGAATTAGATTCATTTTGACAACAAGTTAGTAAATAAAAAATCAAAGGATTGAATTGGCAAAGGGAATTCAGGGAGAGAAGAAACTTATGGAAAGAGAAGTAAAAGCTCAATAAGACTGAAAGAATAGAGGAAGAATCTGAAAGTATGTAATAATACTCAAATTCGACTATCTCAATTAAGTCCACAAGCCAGACTTCAATAGTTAAGGGAAACTGACACTATGGAGAATTTGCCCAAATACTAAAATCCCAATTATTAACTAAATAAAATTTGTAATTAAACAAAAATCCTATAAAAAATTGATATGATTAGAAACTAATATTACCTCTAAAAAAGAAAAAATCCTCCTAAATTGGGGAAAAATAATTTCAAATTAAGATTATGAAATTTTGTCAATTTCAAATCCTTCAAAAGGATCTTTATGAATTAGGGTTTTATGTACAAATTTGATATCTATAGTCCATGTTATGGCTAAAATATTATCATATGTGTAATAATACTCATACTCAAGGAGGTTTATGTTGTTTCTTGCCAAATTTGCACTAATGTTCATTTTCAAGATATTCTATTGCCATTAATGACGGATTTGACTTCCTCGCATGCATTACTAGATCCCCCTGCACCTCAAACCTTATATTGGCCTCTAAATGTTTTTTTTTTTTTTTTTTAAAGAGACGAAGGTCACATGTTCATCTTCTAAACCATTGCTTGCTACAACAATATCTGTCCATCCCTGAATGGATCTCCACCATCTTCAATTGCCAACATAAACTTTACATTGCAACCACTAAATCTTGTTGTTACTTTGTGTAACGACCCCACCCCGCGAGGGGTGAGACCGGCACGTACATACCTATTCTTAGCGTATTTTTTTTTTCTTTTCCTTTTTCCTTACTTTCTTTTTCCTCATCGACCGGGAAGACACTAAGCGTCCGCCTCTCTCTCTGCAGTAATGCCTTGCTCCCCAGCCTTTTCATCACTTCTTGGACGTTTAAAACATTAAAACAAAAGTGAGTCTAATACTCAGTAAGTAGTACACCATGCAGTGAACATACTAGGCATGTAACACCCTGCTCCTTCCTTCATTCTTCTGACGTAAGCAATTACGTCAGATGTGATAGACAGCCCGCTCCTCCCCTCTAATGTCTAAGAGCCCCGTTACGCGTGCCAGACCTCGATGGCTTGTTTTTAGAGATACTACGTGATTTCTAAAGTTATCTTTGTGTTTTAAAGTTATGTGTATTTTAAATGGAAGATTCCTATTATTATTTAACTAAAGAATATTTTAAATAACTCAATTATAACATCTTTGAAGAGCTCCAAAAATATTATAATTGTGGGAATCATTTTATATAAATGATTCCAGTTATTTAAAATATTATGTGATCTAAATAATGATGGAATCTTTAATTAATTTAATAGTTTTACTCTTTTAAATATTTTAAGTAAGACTTCATCATTTTATTAATGATGAAGGAATATTATTTTAAATAATATTCTAGCTTTATTCATCTCAATGCTTTTAAATAAATAAACATTTACTTGTTTTTAAATCAGTATTTAAGGGTCATCGTAGACCATTTTATAGACCCCCAGAAGTCGGATTTTAGTATAAAACCCCAGCCCTCTCTCTCTTTTCCATCACTTTTCCCTCCCCTTTCTCTCTCCTCCCTCTCGGCTTGCACTGCACGGTGCAGCTCTCTCTCTCGCCCGAACGACTCCAGCCCAACCCGGCGCCGCCGTGCGCCGGTGAGCCTCACCGCCTCTCCGACCGGCCTCCCCTCACCCCGGCGAGCCTCCCTGCACCAGTAGCTCCTCCCCACGCTCGCCCCTCCTCTCCCTCGGCCATGCACAGCCCGAACGGGCTTAGTGCTCCATGCGCCGCCGTGCGCCGTTCTCCGGTGCCACCTCTCCCACGGTAGCCTCCCCTGCCACCGACCGGCCACCTCCAGCGGCCTCAGCCCCTCCCATGCAACCACCTCCCTCCACCATGCACGAGCACAGCTCACCCACGCACAGGTTCACTGTGCAACCTCCTAGCGCTGCCGTGTGCGGCCATCTCGGCCACCGACCACCACCACGAGACTCCTCAGGTCTCCCCCTTCCTCCTCCTATGAACCCACAGCCAATAGGCCTCTCCTCCACCTCCCAGTGTCCTCCTCTCCACTGCACGGATTTAGGCTCCCCCGCCGCCGTACGCAGCCACCCACAGCGTGTGACCACCCTCTCCGGCATCCTCAGGCTATCACGAAGCCAACCGGACCACCCTTGGCCGGATCTGTCCCCCATGCACGCACACTCTCTCTCACTCTCCCACGGCTTCTCCTCCCTCACAGTACACGGCCAGCCACCGTAGGCCACCATGCCGACCACCACCGAGCCTCCACGGCTCCATCAGCAACCTTCCCTAGCCCAGCCCAAGCCCAAACCACCACTTTAAGTGGTGGGTTGATCACTGCACTTGATGGATAGTCACTGCGCGTGACTCATCGCCACTGTACACGGCGAGATCTGTCGCGATACGCTCCTTTCTAGCATCTTCAAGGCCACCTTAGGCCCTTCCAAGACCATACCTAGCTATCCAAACGCTCAAACAGCCACCGTACTTTCCTTTCGACGTTATCACTGTGACGGCTAGTGAGCGACGCACGGGTTATCCCGTCGATGGTATAAATCTCTATCCCTCGCTTTTTATATTAACTGTTAAATGCTAGCTAGTTGACTAAGTTGTGGACTGTACTGTTAGTATTATAGGTTGTGGACTGTGCTGCTAGTATTATAGGACTCGCTGTGTAGTGGCAATGTGACGTGAGGTGATGAAGTGTTGGGCGTAGTTGGGAAGTGTGCTGTGTAGTGTTGTGGACTGTGCTGTGAAGTGTGGTGGTAGTGTATGTGTAGTAGTAGTAGTGTGGCGTAGTGCATGTGAAAGGAGTACATGTGGAGTGTACTCTGTGTAGTGAGACAAGGCACCGTATGGCGTGTATGCCATAGCGGTGACGTGGCGTAGTGCCGTGAATGGAGTACGCGAGGAGTGTACTCCATGTGGTGAGATGGTGCATCGTATGGGGTGTATGCCATAGCGGTGACATGGCATAATATCGTGGATGGGGTACACGTGGAGTGTACTCCATGTTGGGAAACGATGCACCATACGGCATGTGTGCCGTATTGGTGATGTGGCGGAGCGTCGTGGATGGAGTACACGAGGAGTGTACTCTATTGTAATGGAGTGATGCACCGTATGGCGTGTACGCAATAGCGGTGACGTAGCGTAGTTCTGTGAAGGGAGTACACGTGGAGTGTACTCCATTGTAATGGAGTGACGCACCATATGGCGTGAGTGCCATAGTGGTGATGTGGCGAAATCTTGTGAAGGGAGTACATGAGGAGTGTACTCCATGAGGTACAGCGATACATCGTATGGCTTGTCGCGAAGATAAAGGTGATTGCGTAGATGGGCAAAGAGCTTGATGTATGGTGTCGGGAACTGTGGAACAGTGTCCCGAAGGGTGAGATACGGCCTGTAGTCCAAGGCGACGAGTGTCGCCATGTGACTGGCTTATGGCTAGAAATAAGTGAGAAGTGGCTAAGAAAAGTATCGGAGTAGCGCAGCGAAAGCATGACTGGGCAACGTCACTAAGTGACGTGGTCGATTAATAAGTCGTGCTTGTGACGGGTGAAGAATTAGCATAAGAGTGATGTAGTAGGAATGTGACGAGGTGTCACAATGTGACGGGAGTACGTGAGGAACCGTACTCGTGATGAGTAGGAAGTTGACGTAAAGGTGACATAGCGGAATGTCAGAAGACGTGACAAGGTCATGATATAGCTTGGGAATGGTCTCGAGCTATATGACGTGACATAAAGGTGTTGTGGTATGTGTTGTGAAGTATGGCCTGTAGTCTACGGCGATGAGCGTCGCCGTGTAGTCGGCTTATGGCCATGAGTATGTGCTAAGTGGCCAAGAAGTATCAGAGCAGTGCAGCGGAAACATGATTGGGCAACGTCATGAAATGGCGTGGTCAATCATGAAGCTGTGCTATGATGGGTTAGGATGCATGTGAGGTGATGTGACAGGGTCACGGTATAGCTTGGGATTTAGTCTCGAGCTATGTGGGGTGACGTAAGGTGTGTTCATGGACAGAGTCGCATCGTGCTAAGCGTTGGGATGAACTGTCATGAGGTACAGCTAGCATGAAGGGTCGTGCTAGCCGGGTATGAGACGGTTGGTAAAGGAGTATGGCGTTTGCCATACAAGTCCGTGACCGATGTGTTAAATGATGGTCTTAAGGGATAAAGGAGTAAGGTACGTGTGTTGTCTGGCTAGACACACGTGCCGGATGGATTCACCATATGTAATGGGTAATCTGTCTTAAGCATGGTTACGTGGTGCTCAAGCCACAGAGTGGCTTAGAGCCGGGTGACGTGAATGGATGATCATGAGAGGTAGAGTGAGCTAAGGTACATGAGGGTAATGATGAGGGTACTGTCTAAGAATGGGATGCATGACTTAGTTAGTCTAAGTCATGCATCGGAAAGTGGTAAATGAGAAGAACGAGACAGAGGTCCTAGTGTCTTAATCCTAAGGTGAATCATGGATTCACCCTAGCGAGTAAGTACTCGAGGTAGAACGTAAGGTTGAAAGAAGTAGAGACCGTAATGGGTCTCCACGGGTTTTATTGTAGTAAGTTACGTGAAAGAGTATGGGATAGAAGGAGAGTGTTCTAAGTAAAGTATAGCTCTATTTCTAGTTTAGCTATTTATGCACTAGATAGAAAATAACGTAAAGGTTATGTATGCATCTAGGTTGCCATCTGACAAGCGCATGAATGGACTGCATGGTATGAAAGTAGCATGGAGTCCAGGTAAGTGTTACGTTCATGCTCTTCTAGAGTGTTTTCTAAAGTATAAGAAAAAGAAAGAGAAACGTTTTCTCCATGAAAGATGCTTTAAGAAAGGACACGAAAGATGTTTTTAAAGAAAAGCATGCTAAGTATTGAAGTATACGTATGTACGGCCCCTCCATGAAAGCCCCTTTTTACGCACCCAAAAGTATTAATTGTATGCATGTGAATGGATGACTATACGACGTAACTATTGTACGTATTTTCTAAAGAAAAGAAAGGAAGCTGCGAGGGCCATGCCTCAAGCTTCAGACCAATGCTTTAAGAGACGCGAAGAAAGTGTTTTAAAACTGGTCCCTGAGAAATGACGTTTTAAACGATGCCATGAAAAGATGATGTTTAAGCCTATGCTTTTTAAATGAAAAGAATGTTTTCTCACGAAAAGATGTTTTTTCATGAAAGCATGAAAAGAAAAGAAATGAAATGAAATGAATGCCTATGCCTATGAAATGAATGAATGAAAGCCTCAGCTCGTTAGAGCTGACATGAATGAATGAATGAAAAGAAAGGCATGTGGCATTAATGAATGTATGAAAACACGTAACGACCATATGAATGAACGGAAAGGGGTACCCAATGAATGAATGGGCAGATTGCAATGCCGGGCAGTAGTATCTGGTAGTGCACCCAGTGCTGCACCCTAACGGAAAGGGATTCCAACCCGTGGCCAAGGGCGAATCCATCGGCCCAAAAGGCCACTAACCCCAGCACGCGGGGCGTAACGACGTGCACCGGCCTATGAAAGAGATAAGAAAAGTAATGTATGTATGAATGCACGACATTCTTTAAGAAATGAAGGCACTGACGGGAGAAACGTTTTAAAGAAAAGAAAACCATGTTTAAAGAAGGAAAAACCCCGTCAGTGATGTTTTTAACGAAAGCATGTATGCATGTACGTATAGTATGTATGGAATGATGAATGCATGATTGAAAACCTATGTTATTATATTTTAACGGTATGAAATAATGCTTACTGAGTATTCGACTCATTTTAGTTTTTATGTGTGCCCCTCGCCCCACAGGAAACTAAATGGGCAGTATGCCCAGGAGGGACACAGCCAAAGGGAAAGAGCACGGAGGTTTAGGCATGAAGGTTTTAAACGTACAAAAAGGTCCTGTTATTTTAAAGAATTTTATTTCCCACTCCAAAACCCTTTTATTATAAAAGCAATTTTTGTTTTATAACGTAGAGTCTTGCACCCTGGGAAGGACTGTAAAAGGTTTTAAATTGGACGGTAATTCCCGTCGTATTTTCTAAAATATTTTCCAAAAAGGTCCACCCCAAGGACAGGCGTTACAAGGCATCTTGTAACAGCCCGCTAGAAATTCATTGGTGGAATTTCTATTGACTTTAGGAACCTCATGAAAACCCTATAAGTTTTCACGAATCGACCAATCGCGCAGGTTTTAGTCTATAAACATAGTCAGTGTTATCACTCACTATAGTGCTAGAAATATGAGTTGAATTATTTGAGAGAGTTAGAAGTGTGAGATTGCGTTGTGGTCTACGCCATTAGACTCAATTGATTATTTAGGATTTTATGGCGTATTAACCCATTTTCATAATTTCGGACGAAATACCTGTTTGAGACTGTAATTTTATTTTTAGGTGTACTTCGGGGTTGAATTTCGGTAAACGATTTTCACTATAGGTCAATATGAATATTTAGAATTTTTCACTACTAAGTTTATTATATATTTTTTTGGGAGTAAATAGTAACCTCAGTAAGCGCACCAAGTGCAGTGTTTTCAAAATCACAATGTGGAATGTCCAAATTAGGTTAGAGAAGTTTTATTTGGACACTTGGCAAGATCTTAGCCACACATAGTGAATAGTATTATACACTTGGCTCATTGAGGAACAATGAGTTGGATTATGAAGGAATCGAAATGTGAGATCGAGCCACTTAAGCGAAACCCTATTCTTTTTCATCTGATCAACCAATTTTGTGCCAAATCAAAGAGGGTTTCAACCCTAGTGAAACCCTAAATGGTTGGAATCTAATTGAAACCCCAAAAGCTTGGTTGAAACCAAAACCCTAAACGGTTTCTCCAAACCCTAAAGTTGGCCTCCAAATCCTTTTTAATCCGATTTCTAGCATTGTGTTTAATCACTTGATTAAGTCACTTCCACATGCTATTAATTTCTCAAATTCTTGTTATGACATCATTATCCAACCTTTTAAACCTTGGAAATTTGATTGGGCCAAGAAAAATTGGATTTGGGCTTGATAGCATCTCAAACCCTAACCAAACCCCCTTTAAACCCCAAATTGAAGCCCACTTGGTTGAGGCCCACCAAGGCCCACGAATTTGGCCACCGGCAAAGCTTATTGAATAAGTTTCCTCCCCCACATGGCAGACCATCCACTGCCATTGGCTGCACCCAATAGTGCCTTAATGTGAAGGAGAAATCCAGCCCATCAACCCCCATATCTCACAGCTGCTGCAAGCAGTCTTTTCCCCTCTTTATTCTCCACTTTATGTCACATAGCCACCTCCAATCAAGGGCATTCAAGCCCATAACTTCACCCTCCAGAATTCTAGAGTCGTGCAAGGCACCCTTCCTTTCATTTCATCACTTCTTCATCCCGTTCTAGAGAAACGCAAAAGAGCTCTCTCGGGCAGATTTGTGTGTCTTTTTGCGAGGATCTTTTCGACCCTTTGTAACTATTTTAGCAAGATGAATCCTTCATAAAAGTTTTTTCATATTTGAGTCTAGTTTCCGTGGATATATTATTTATCTCGTTCCATGCTCATTTGATTGGCAAAAAGCATTTTTAAACATGGAAAGGTCATTCTGGGAGTGAAACGGGAGAGTATGTTATGTTTTGGAGTTTTTGACCAAGCTAATGGACATATCTTGGTCCAAAAAGTTTATGGAGTGTTGTTAGCATGTGTTTATGAATGTTCATTGAATTTTTATTGCATGAATAAAGCTTTTGATGATAGATTTCCTGAGATCTAGAAACTTGAAAACTGGAAGTGGAAAAACAGTTTCTGTTTTGGGAAAGTTTGAATATTTCGTGGTTTAATCTTACTCCAAAGGCTTTGATATTTTTATGTGATGATTCTAAGTCTCTTATTTGCGTGATAGGATGTTAGTTTGAAGATATTTAGTATTAGTTCCAAAGATATGATTTTTCTATGCAAGAGAATTTTGGTTAGGCCTAAGATTTGATGTTGTTGAGTTAGATTCATGTTTTATTGAGTTTTAGCCATGTGATTTTAAGTTTTATGGTTGGATCTTCTTTAGGACACATTCTTAAACCATGTGATGTTTTAGTTGGAAGATCACATGTCTTTAAGCCATGGATCAAGAGATTTATCAAAGCTAGTTTAGAGAAAAGTTTCTGTTTTTGGACTAAGTGTAAAACCAAAAATTACAAGTTAGAAGTAAAGGTTTTTGATGACTCTTGTTTGATGATTTAAAGTATGGTTTATCTGAGGATGATGTTGTGAATATGTTAGAAGTAAGATTTGATTTTTTGGGAATTCTTGGAGATATTTTTATTAAGGTTAAAATTTGTGATTTAAGGGTTTACTTTTATTAAAAAGTTTGGATCTTTTTACTAAAGGTTTGGTGTTGATGATTAGCTTTTTGTTAATGGATATTTTAAGTGTGTTTTAAACTTAGGATGGAAAGATATTTGTTGCAAAAATTTGGTTTGATCTTGAGTTTTTAAAATTTGAAGGAATTGCAACAAATCAAGGGTAATATAGCCTATGTAAGTTTCGGACCTATAGAGTTTTAACAGTTATGTTTGGTTTTAATTTTTTCTGAGCTGATATTTGAGTTTAGGACAAAATTTACATGAGGAATGTAAATTTTGGTAATTTTTGGGATTAGGATGAGAAGTCCTTAAGTTAGGGGTAAAATGGTCATTTTTCCACATGTTATGCCATGTTACAAAATATTATTTGTTACACGTATGCCATGTTATGAAATGTTGTCTATTACACTCATGTCCCAAAGTATGTCATGTCAGTCATCTTACGTTGTTACGCTACGTCAGGACTTCTGTCTTTTCATATTCATGTCATCCTGTCTCGACAGTCTTGTTAAGTTATTCATGTCAATCACGACCCTAAGCGCTAGGATGGGATAATATCCTAGTGGAACTCTTTTGTTCACGCTGGAGTGTTTAAATAGGTGTGAAATTCCCTAGGTTGACGAAGTGCAATCAACAGGTTGCGAATGGGGCCTAACTAGCTGGTCACCGGAGCGCGCCAGGCACTAACGCCGATGGAGCCATACTTTATTTTACGCGTGTCCACAGCAAGTGTGGCGCGAACAATTCATGGGGCCACAACAACTGTGGAGCATACACTACGTGAGACACAGCAATTGTGACACGTAGAATACGTGGGGCCACAACAACTGTGGAGTACGTATTAACGCACTCATAGCTGGTATAGATACCTGGATTGTGATGCGGTAATCGGCAGGGACACACGGCTCAAGGGGACCCGTGTATCACCCATATGGTCACTTAAACGATTAAGTCTATTGAATAAGATTCCAAGTTCATGTATTTCATGTTCAAGTCATGTTTCACGTTATGTTATGTTCAAGTTTACGTTCATGTCAAGTTTCAAGTTTATATCACGTTCATGCTATGTTTCAAGTCCATGTTATGTTGCAAGTTCACGTTCATGTCAGGTTATGTTCATGTTCATGTTATATTCAAGTTCACGTTTATGTTACGTTATGCTCAGGTTCATGTTATTTTTAAGTTCATATTCAAATTATGTATGTTCACGTTCATACTATGTTTCAAGTCCATATTATGTTTCAGGTTCACGTTCATGCTATGTTGCTAGTCCATGTTGTATTTTAAGTTTACGTACATGCTATGTCATGTCAAGCTAAGTTTCAGTTTCAATTCAAGTTATGTCAGCTCATACCATGTTCTGTCTAGTCACGTTATGCTTATTATTTTACGCCATGTTATGTCAAGTTATGCTATGTTATTATTGATTTTGATTATGCATTCATGATTTTACTACCATGCATGCATCATTAACTTGTGAGGAAGTTTCTTGTTAACTTGTTGAGATTTGTAATCAAATCCCACCATGGTAGTCCCAACTACCATTCTCCTCGAATGGTAGGCAATGTGTCAGGATCAGAGTAGGGAGCAGGCATTGGCAGACTGGAGGAGGTTGACTAGACGCAACGCGGAGTTTGCAGCCTCTATAGTTAGGTCTTTGGATAGTATTCCGGCTTTGTTAGTCGAGTTGCACGAGTTACTCAACGAACTAGCCCATTAGTGTATTTTGGCAATATAATTATGGAGTCAGGTGTCCAGTGTTTTGAGATTATAGTCTTCTGAGAACCGTACTGTAATCGTGGATGTTTATTTTGTTAAGTATGCATGGATTACGTTTTAACTATTTGGGATATTATAAGTTTGGTGCATGGTATTGCTCAAGAAAAAAAAAATTTATCCGCTGCGAATATTGCATAATGCTCGATGCATGTTAGGAACATTGTATCTTATATGTCATGAACGAGGGCAGGTAACCTTGTGTTGCATGTCCCGACGCTTCAGATGTCCGTCCGATCCCAAGCGGAATCTGGGAGCGTCACACATCTATTCGTTTTCCTTTGAAAACGTGCATACATAATATTTGCATTTTTATTTCATGCCTAAACATTCTTAGATATGACTAAGCTTTCATGCATAAACATTCTTTTCATGCTTTTCATGCTTTACATCTTTTCATGCGTAACATACTTTTCATACATTACATCTTTCCACTTTCATAGGCCATTGCACACTGTTACGCCCCGCGTGCTAGGGTTAGCGGTCTTTCAATCTATGGATTCGCCCGTGGCCACGGGTTGGAACCCCATTCCGTTAGGATGCAGCACTGGGTGCACTACCAGATACTACGACCCAGCATTACAATCTGCCCATTCATTCATTGGGTACCCTGGTTTTCTCCCGCGGGGGGTTTGGTTGGAAGATATCCAAGGTTCTCCTATGTTTAGGGTTTTTCATGCATGTGGCCGTTACGTATTTTCATTCATTGAAACGTTCATTTTCTTTTAATCCTTCGTACTTTCATTTATTTTAGTCCTTTTCATTTAACAGTTCAATCATAGGAAATGAACGTCATTTAAAATCATGAACTTAAACATCATTGAGAGAGACATGAGTTTAAAAATCATTGAAAGGTATGAGCTTAAACACCATCTTTCAAGACATCCTTTAAAACGTCAGTTCTCATTGAAAAGCATGAACTTAAACGCCATTTAAAATATAAGCTTGGACATCATTTAAAAAGCAAAAGCTTAGTCATCATTTAAAAGTATGAGCATAACATCGTTTAAAAGCGTGAGCTTAAACATTGTTTAAAAGCATGGGCTTAAACATCTTTTTCCAAGACTTCCTTTAAAATGCCAGTTCATGGCATTTTAAGACTTCCTTTAAAATGCCAGCTCATGGCATCTTTTAAAACGATAGTTCTCAGGGACATTTAAAGCATCAGTTATAGGGACATTTAAAGCATCAGTTCATAGGGGCATTTTAAAACTCACTTAAAGCATCACTTGAAGCATAAAACGTGAGACGTTCCTTTCCTTTCTTTTCCTTTACATTTAAACATTTTTATCATCTTTTTTAGTTCAATGCATATGTATTTTCATGAGCAAGATACATTTTCATGCTATACTACATATAGGAATAATCATCAGTTTCTTGAGAGCATGCATGAAAATCTCATGACTTAGAATCTACATGCATGCATTACCATATACACGTACACACGATTATAATCGATAGGATACTTAACAAGGGCTATCAAAGAAGGGCTTGCACATACTATATACATTTATTCTTTCACATTTGAGAAACATTTGCAATGAGAGATATATTCTTTCATGAAGAAGCATAGTGTAAGAAGTATGGTCATAACTACTTACCTACGAGCCTTACTAGCGAGTCCATTTGAACTTGAAAGTAGACTCCTAGTCCTATTCAATAAATTGAGGTAGATATATTAACATCCACCTTACTTTAAGCCTTACTAATCGATACACTCACACGCTCACTTAAATTCTAACTTGGAATTAAACGTTTCCTTAACCCGTTCGTCTACCCACCAAGCATGGCACTAAGCCAAAACATTTAAAATCTTCATTCCAATCAATTTAAAGAAACTTATGAAAATAATTAACAAGCTAGCTATCTCTTCTAAAGGCCAATATTTTCTACATGAAGGGTAGATAGAAAATCATAGATTTAAATGCATAAATGGTGGGAATCATTTAAAAAGGGAAGGAAATCAAGAATTTGCCACAAATCTGAAAATTTTCATCAAGAGGGGTATTGGTAGTTTAGCAACATCATTTGGAAGGTAAATCCAACAAAAGGGCCAAGACTTACAAAGGATTAAGTTTATCACTTCTTTTCAATGGTCTTTCACACCAAAATTCATCTTTAGTTGAACCAAGGTAATGGTTGAACAAGGGAATGAAATAGACTGATTTAAGCTTCAACAAAAGCATAACAAAATTTCTGGATTCCCTTGGACAGCCCATAGGCTTAGTGCTTTCATGCTTTTAAACATCCTTTATTTAACCAAAATCTCAACTATATAATTACACAATACTAGAGTTATAGAAAACTTAAGAAAACATTACATATTTTTCTGAAAACATAGCATAAATAAAAAGAGTAAAAGACTTGGTAACATAAAACTTTCAAAGCAAGCTTACTAGCTTAATTAAATTTCTTAGTGGCTACTTAGGCCATAAGCCTTGAAAAAAAAGCATGCTTAAGATCACCACTTCAACTTCACTAACCTAACACTTAAAGACAAGATAAATTAAAACATGTCTTAGGTTCAATAAACCTCAAGGAATAATCACAGCAAACAACCTATAGTTACCTACGGCTGGAACCCAAAAACCGATCACACACACACACGGCTGGAATTTTCAGAAAACAGAGCGCACACACACACGGCTGGAATCCAAAAGCATATCATGGTTTTCTCCATTCAGTTTCTACTTGCTAGGGCATAAATCAAAAGGAACAAAAGAGGAATCAACTCATAAATCACCACATAGTAATTGGTTTGCCCAGAAATTTCGAAAACCTCAAACACAAGGCATAAACTCACTCGGTAGTCCCATAATCACAAGAAGAATTGGAAGAACAAAGCACTACCTGGTTTAGCAAGCCACGGATGGAAGAGAAGAAGGAAAATCGAAGGACCAAACCAGCGAATCTCGTCCTCCTTGAAGGTGCTTTAGCCGAAACTCAATGTAAGAGAGGAGGTAGAGAATCGGCTTGAGAGAAGGGAGAGGTGTGGTCGATCGGTGTTAGAGGAAACCGAGAGGATCCTTTTTCGTGGGGTTAAGAAGGGCTGGGATTAGAGCTTGAAGAAGCTTCTCCCTTGGCTTGCTCTGGAAGTCGAAGTGCCGTGTAGGAGAAGAAGAAGAATGAATACCCAAATGGCCTAGGGGAAGGGTCGGTCAGCACTTGAGGGAAATGAGTCAAAGCTTCCCTTGGAAGCTAAAGGGATGGATGGTGTGGATTAGTCCATAAAAAAAAAAAAAAAATTATGTTTATCCTATGGTGGATAATATTTGGGCCACTCTTCAATTAAATAAAAAGGTAGGGGCTTTAGAAAATATATTTTAAGATCTGAAAATATTTCCTTAAATTATTTTAATGACCCACATAAAAAAAAAGCACACATATCTTAAAATAAAATAATAAGATATTAAAATCATAAAAATCTTTATCTCAAAATATTTGACTTAAGAAATTAAATTAAAGGAAATGACGTAAGGACCTATGTAGTAAGATGCGGGTATTACACTTTGCCTGTTAGGTGTGCCTGAAAATCCAAAGTTGACGTGGCAAGGAGAAATTGCTTTGCTAGGGTAGGCTTGGTGCGATTGTTGGTATGGCTGCCGCCAGGGGTGCTCCTGGCCCCTTGGTGTTGGCAGGAAGAGCTTGGTCTTTCATGGAATTGCTGTCTCAACCCCCTCAGGCCATTCTTGAGGTGGTTGTCCCATTTAGGCAGCCAAAAATTTTAGATGGAGACGTTTTTGTTCAATTTTCTGAGGAAGAAGTGGAGCAGTCTGCAGAGCCTTTGAGATTTGCAATTGTGTTGAGATTCTTGTGGCAGAGGCCTTTACTTGTAACAACCCACTCCCTTTTCTCTCGATTGGTCACAAGTCTCATCTGCACGTTTTAAATATTGAATCTATGTTTTTAAATATAGTGGGTGATTTTTAAAGAAGTCTAGTGTTTTAAATCCCTTGAAATATTTTAAATGTCCAAGAAATATTTTAAATAGGGTATTTTTAGTGTTATTGAATCAAGCTTGATTTTAAGTAAGACAATTATAATATTTTGGGAGACCAACAAAATATTATAATTGTAGAAAGTCATTTTATCTAAATGATATTAGTTATTTAAAAATATTATGAGATTTAAATTATATTGAAAACTCTAATTAATTAGATGGTTTTATTCTCTTAAAAATATTTAGATAACTTCATCATTTATTTAATGATGAAAGAATAGTATTTTTTAAAATAAAGTTGATTTTAAATGTATGATATGACATTTATATTTTAATTATCTATTTTAAGTTAGTTCATTTCCAAGTTTAATTCTCACCATTGGATCTAGGTTAAGGATCCTAGATAAAGGGTTAGGATTAAATACCCAAAAGGGAAACCCTAGCCCCTCATTCCTACTTTCCTCTCTCTCCTTTCCTCCCCCGCTGATAGCCCCTCTGTTAGAGCCCCACATAAAATCGCCTCTAAAGTTGCACCTTGGCCATACGCACACATATCGCTCGAGCGGAGTGTTGAGCGGAGCTCTCGGGTTGCAGACTTGCTTGAGCGGACTGTCGAGTGGAGCTCTCGAGTTGTATTTGCTCGAGCGGAGTCCAGCGGAGAGTCGAGCGAACCTTGGCTCGAACCAGGGTCGAGCCACAATCAAGCCAAACCTCAAAAATGGCATTTTCAGCATGAAATCAAGCCAAAGTTCAACCCCCATGCACCACCTTAGCCGAACCATTGGCTCATGCATGCCACGGCCATGTGGTTCATGCCACTATCTTTATTTATTTCATTTATTTTAATTATTTTATTTCATTTATTTCAAAGGGACCTATTGGGGGTTTCCAACTTGTTTTACTTATAAATAGACATCTTTTTCTTGCTTTAGGATCTTTTGGCAAAAACCCTAGAGGGAGAACTATTGTTTGAGAGATCACCATCGGTGCTTAACACTTGGGCTTTTTGGGTGCAATTCGTGAATCCCAAAGAGAGGATCATTCCATGCAATTCATGAATTGGAGTGATTCAACTATCTTGTCTTACAACTTGGTGCAATTCGTGAATCCAAGTTGTGTTTATCTTTATTCATGTTATTTTATCAATATATGAGATTTATTCAACACTTGTGCAATTCGTGAATCAATTGTTGGATTACTTTCATTTGTTCATTCAAGTGCACAAGTATTTTGCTTTGTTCTTGATTGTTCATTCAATCTATCCAAACACTAATTTCGGCCACCCTAAGTGTTTGTCCACTTTCCATAAATCATTTCCCTCTTCCATTTCAGCCCTAGTCGAAATCTCCATACTTTCCATACTTAGCCACTTACCAAACACATATTCCCTCCTTATTCAAATCCAAATTTGGCCACTCTTGCCTAATTTGAATTAACCCTAGCTGCCTACTATTCTTTCCATATTAGTGTTTCCATAGTTGGAAACTCTAGTTGACCACGTCAACCACCCCATTCCTACCATAGCCGAAACCCTCTTGCCATATTAATTCAAATTCAAATTTCGGCTACACTAGCCTTATTTGAATTGGTCTTAGCCGCCCACTCCACTTGCCATATTAGGGTTTCCAAATTTGTAAACCCTAGTTGACTCACTCAATCCATATAGCCGGCCATACCTCTTCCAAAAGCAAATTCCAAGATTTTAGGAAACTTCCTAAAATCTCTCAACTTCCATCAACAAAACCCTAAACCTAATTTCCATCATCAAACCCTAATTTCTAAACCATAGCCGCTCACATCACCAACCTTAAGTGTCATCTTCCAACCCTAAACCTAATCTTCAAGAGGCGCCAACCCTAGTTTTCTCCTATTGCCGTGCACCTCTTTCACCCTTTGGAACTCATACACGTCATCATCCATTCCATCACTCCATACATCCATTCTAGCCTAAACACCTAACCTCACCATACCAATGTTGCCAACTTGGCCACCATTGTTCGAGAATCAAGCAAGAGAGGAACGGGCATTCGGTCATCTCAAGGAGAACCTAGGCAAGGAGAACATAGTGTTTAGGGACTTGACCGAGGTCCCTAACACCCTCTCCCCTCTACCCCTACGTTTTCTCTCGGCTCCTCCCAACCATAGCAGTGCCACCACCGCTCGTCACCGGCCACCACCGCACGAGCTCCCCTTTCTACCGGCGACCACACTTCACGGACCCTCATGATGCAACCTTCTCTCTCCCTCTCCTCCTCTCAAAATTGAGCCTTTCACACGGGTTCCTCACCTCACACGACCAAGCTGCCACCAACAGCTGCCACCCACACCACCATGCCACCACCAATAGCCTCCTACCTCACCGACGAGCCCCCAGCTCCTCCCCTTTCCTCACACAGCCCCGTACCAAGCCGAAATAGCCCTTCTCCCATTCACAGGTTTCCTCCTAGATTTGCCACCACCGTGCGCCACCCCGACCCCACCATAACTTCATCAGCAGCCCTGCTCCACCATGGCAAGCCCAGTAGCCCCTTAGCTCCTCTCCCCCTCAGATGCTCTCTCTATCTCTCGGGATTTTAGATCCACTTGAGACCACCACAATGTTGTCGTACGTTGCCTCTAATAGCCACCACGAGACCACCATGAACCACCACGAGCCTCCCTATACCCCTTCTAGTCCACCAACCTGCATGCCCAAATAACCCCCAACCACTGTAGACAGCCACTGTATGTGGCTAGCTGCCACAGTACACGGCTCTATTTGCCATGTACAACCCTTCCACCACCACCACCCATGAACTCCCTACCATGTCAGCCACCCTCCATAGTCACGATAAACCCTCCCTTAGCCAAGAAACCCTAGATTCGGCCTTCCAAAATAGCCCCATTGTATGGTCACGACAGTGACCACGACGGAATGGTCACCGCACAAGTTAGTTGCTTCTGAAGCCACGGGGACATGCTGAGCAACTAGCAACACAACGGGTTAACCTCAACGCATGGTATAACTCTATCTCTTACCTTCGTTAATTATTGTAAAGCTGGATTATTGTGTTGTGGACTATGCTGTGGTAATGTGATAACCCCAACCTTCGCTTTGGGAGGAACAGAGACTTAGAGTGTTGAGACATGTAACACAAGGTTACATACCCCCGTACATGATAGTTAAAATGCAATGCATCCTATAAGTGCAACTAGCAGTATGCAATAATCCCAGCGGAATATGGATGATTAGTTATAACTCATGCCAGAATGGACTAAAAACATCCCAATAGCATTAATAACATCTTTGATGACATAGTAAAGACTAATTTTTGGATAATAGAGTTCATCCCAACACTTAATCATGGTTAAGATATCGTTAATCTCTACTTCATTCAAAACCGATTCATACTTGATGATCAAAATAAGATAGATTCAAAACCTACTTTGACAAACTTCTACCACAATTTAGACCTTCTATAATTATGCTAAGACAATAATAAATCACATCAAATCATGCTTAAGACATGTCATAGCTAAATTTTGACTTAAAATCATTTAATTATCCAAACCATCCCTTAATTGACCCGGTTTTGATTTAAGCATGATAACCTTCTCAAAACTCACCGAAATTTCATACCAACTCATGGAAACAAAGCTGGACATGCTTACATAGATCAAAAGCAAGAAAACTTACAAATTTTGTGGTCTTCCAAGCACTCAAGACAGGCTACACAAGAACACTTAAGAACTCACCAATAACTCACTCTTTTGATTTCTAAGAGGGGGAAGTTCTCTTCAAGGCTCAAGAGGAAACTTGGAGCTGATGTGTGGAGGAAAAGAGGGGGTGAGGGGGCCTTTTATGGGATGCTAAGGGGAAGGGGACGTTGGCTTTGGTCAAGGGGATTGATGGAAGATGGTGTATGAATTTGAATTTTCCAGATTTACACTCCATCACTTGTGTCATCTTGTGCAAGTCAAAACAATTCCCTAAACCAGCATGATTTCACTCCTATGGTTGCTACATTACTCCTATGGGGGCTGGCCAAGTCGTGGGGTAGAGGAGAGGGGAGAAAAGTCATCAAAACCACCCAAAGGGGGGCTGCTGGGTTCAACTGGTTCTCCTTTGGCAAATTTTGATCATTGTCTTGACTAATCCATTTGAACCATCATTGCATAACTGTCTTCTACAGTTTGTGTCCTTTTGAGGTGATGGGATGGAGGCGTCCTGCTGAAATTTCCAGACTGCCCTCTACAGTTTGTGTCCTCTTGAGCAATGGGAGTAGAGGCCTAAAACCAATTATGATTTCTTCCCTACTATGGCTACAATGGTCCTACAGTGGTGGCCTAGTCCTGGGGTGATAGTTGTTATTTTATGTATTTTTATCCAGACCGATGAGAGCTAATGAGATTTGGGCGAGGAGCCCTTCCCATGGGTAGCAAAGAGATTTCTCTTGCCCAAAGGCGATAAGGCTTACTTCTCGGTAGGCGAGGAGATTCGTGACTAGATGGCGAAGACCTGGTCGCAAAACCCTGGCACCAATATATTTTTACCTTATGGGTGAGATGACATGGCGACAAGGTTCTTGGCGGTTAGATTGGGTGACTAGTCTACCCAACCAACTTAAAAGTCCAACCTAAACGACATCGTGGGCAACAACTAGAAAAGGCGGGAAGAGTCTTTCATCCTGGTTGGGAGTTTTTCCACTCGTTAGGTGAGAGGAGTCTTTCATCCTGGTCGAGAGTCTTTCCACTCGGTAGGCGAGGAGAGGGCCGTGTGGTCTTTGTGACCTCCAAGCCAGTTCTATTTAGTGCACATGACATCTAACCAGTGGGATAATTCATCCCGACTGGGATTAATCTGCTGCTAACCACCAAACCCGAGTTCTGCAATCAATCTGTTGGCGACCAAATCCTTCCGAGCTCCAGAAATCAAGCCGCCTGCCACTGAATCTTCCATTTAGATAATCCCGTTAATGTGGCAACCATCCAATATGCCATTCGTCATTCCCTTATGGGCCTATTGGCATTGATCCTCAAAATTAAATAAGCACTAAAAATTCTTCAAATAATATCAAGCTCCAAAATTTTTCTTTTTCCTCAAAAATACTATTGTATTAGAATCTTCTAATAATTCTTCTAAACCCAAAGTATAAGGTCCTCTTGCCAACTCAAATATTCAAAATTATTCTTATTCTTGAATAGCTCAACTCCTAATTAATTAGGATTAAGGTTACTAAGGTCAAGGCCTAAGGAGCTTTTTAGGCGAGGTGTTACATCCTCCCCCCTTAAAAGAAGATTTTGTCCTCGAAATCGGGGTATGGATGTGGATGAATAAAGCATGCAACACACATATACTATACATATCTACCAGAGATTCTATGGTCCCAAACTAGATAAGAAGTCTTCATTGACATCATCCAACAGTTCCTCCAGAGTGTGGTGGCAGAATCAATCTTTTTCTGAGTCATAGTAGATGTTAACTTGTTCTTCCATTTCCCTCCATTGTTCAGTTGATGCGTCTTTGATCTCTGAAGATCCCTCTTCATAATATCGTTTGTGACGAAAAGAGAGGGTAGTGACTTTAAGGTACCATGGAAGAGATAACTGGATACAACGGCTCTTGGTTTTTGTTTTATCTTCTTTCTCCATGTGGCCAACATTGTGATTTCGGCAAAAAACCTTCACTAAATGATTTTTTTCGATTCCCAAGTTCCTTTGCTTTCCAAACCATAATCTGAACGAAAAATTCCTCGTATGTCAAGTTGGATTGTAATGAAATTTCCTTCAGATCTTTAGGGCGAAAATTATGGTTGCTAACTCTAAGTAGTGGGTGGGGTAATTCGGCTTGCGGCTCTTAAGTAGTGAGTGATGCTCTAGTTATTTTAGAAAGCCTGATAGTCTAGAGAGACTCTCTATGAACCTTTGGTAATAACTGACTAATTTTGAGAAACTTCGTGTGATGACCCGAGTTTGCCTAAGCATGGCCTATAGATTTTATTCTTAGTTTCCATGGAATTTTGGGAGCTCTAGTTATTTTAGAAAGCCTTAGAGTCTTTGAATTAACAATTGGAGCCCAAGAGGGGAGTAACCCAAGAATGCTTTGTAATTTTCAACCCTATTTAGAAATCTAGGCCCAATGGCTTTAGGCCCATGACCCAAATCTTACTCACTAGTGCCATGTGTCATGTAAGTGTTACACTATGAATCTAGACTTGATAGTGGGATAAGGGGGAGAGAGAAGTGTAGGAAAGCACCAAGAAGTCGCTTGCACGCCTACCCTAGAGAAATTGCCACTTGTCAACATGCTAGAGACCTTCTGGATGAATTAAGGGACAAAAGGAACCTAGGAAGACTAAGGGATTTTCGGCTAGCCCATCTTCCCACATGAGCCCAAATTCAAGTTCCAAGGTAGATTTCTTGGGAAGGGAAGCCTAGGGAAGAGAAATAGAGCTTTTCTAGAAAATTTGCATGGGAAACAGAAGGGGGCACAAAGGATTTCGAGATTTGGTCAGTTTTCACTAAGTGTCAAGCATGCACTAAGCTTCTAGAAGATTAGATGAAGGGACTCTTGTATCAAAGGACAAATATGCTCCTAGGGTTTCAGCTAACACACTCCCAAACACCCCATTCACTTGCCACTTGTCACTTAGGCTATCCTTAGACCAATGGCACATGAGAAGTCACGTAGGGAAGGAGCACTAAGAGGATAAAGCATCAACTTGGAAAATGGAAGAAGGAGTGGACGGCTAGGGCAATGGCACATGCCCAATGCCACTTGTCACCCATGCCAAAAGCTGCTTGTTGGGAAAAGGAAGAGGCATGAGAGGTTTTACAAAAGTACCCTTGAAGAGATATTCACTTGCTTAAGGAAAGGGAGGGCATAAAGGGAAAAAGGGAAAAAGGGAGGGTTTTGGCCAAGGGAAGAAGAACCCACACGCCACCCATGCCTTTTGTCTTCCCAATGAAATCCATTGATGGGGAACACCATTGGACATTTAGGATAAAGAGAAAAAGGAAGAGGGAAATGCCACTTGTCTTGCATGCAATGGACTTCAAACAACCAATGAGAGGTTGAGAAAAATTCTATAAAAAGGGAGAGGAGTCACACGCCCAAAGGCTTTCCTCTTTTGCCATTTTTGAAATTTTACATGCTCTAATTCTCTCCACACTCTCTTACACGACCACTTAGAGATTTCCTCCACTTTCTCACATTTTCTCTCGGTTTCTCTCCAACCAAGGAAAAGGATTCCTCTTCAAAGAGAAGTTTTCACAACCCTCAAAGACTAGGAAAGGTAAGGATCGATTCTTCACTTTCTCAATCCAAAAGTGAGATTCAAATCTAATAAGATTTCGAAATGATAGAACACGCATACTTTCTACCCAATTTCTTGGAAAATGACTTAGGGCTTTTAGGAAAACCCTTGAAGCCGAATAGTGGGGGGAGTTCATCCTCTATGTTTTTGGCCACACTCATGTATTTTCACACTTATTTAAGATTAGTCAAAGATAAAAGGAAGTTGAAGGGTTTCTTGATTCGAAACCCTAGAAGCCGATTGGTTTGGGATTTCTTAAATCTTAGTGATAACCCTAGAAGCCCTCACATTCAAAAATATGGATTAGGGTTTTGGAACCCTATTTCTAACAAGTTATATTTTGATTTATAGCTTGCTATTTGTTTCATTTCGTGAATTTTTGTAAGTATACACTCAACCTACTCTTTGTTAATTCTCGTATATGTTTGTGTAAATCCGTATCATATTATCATTGTTTGCCTGTTATTCCTTGTTTGTTTGTTTAAATATGCTAATATGATCTTGAGTAAATCTGTGGAAGGAATTATATGTTTCGGACTTGTAATGAAAATGCCATGAAATACTCCTATAAGTTTTGGTTTTCACTTGATTAAGGTTGATGGTTTATGCAACATGATATTTCGGTTTGAATATGTCTTGGAAGTTTCAGACCTTAGTCAAAACCTATGATTTCATACTTTGTTTCATTATGCTTTGATTTCTACATCATATGCTTGAAGTTTGGAACATGTTGCCATGAATTGAACATGTTATGCTTGGTTATTTCATGCATGGTATTCCATATGTCACATGTTAAGTATAAGTACAGATGTCTTAAGTCTCATGTCACATGTATTTGAGGAAAATTTTTTTCAAAAAGTGTTTTCAAGGAAAATAATCTAAATGTTTTATCACTACCCCAAGTCCTAGGACGGGGGATTGTCACAGTGGAACTTCTCTGTCCACTCTGGAGTACATAAAAATAGAGTGGTAACTATTGGGTCGACGAAGAACAGTCAATGAGCCTTTTTGGATTCTTTTTAAAGGATGCCAGAGTGAGGAAGCACCTAACGCTAGTGGGTGCATAAGGCATGTAACCCGACAAAGTAAGATCGACTTAATATGAATCTCTGTTTATGACGTAATTATCACAGTGTACGTACTGTTGATGGTGCGGTAACTAGCAGGAACAAGCGGTGTAGAAAGGGGAACCGTGTTGTGTCTACCCTATGAACAAGAGTAAGAGCTCATATGATAAGGATCACTCAATGCAAATCTTGTGATATATTATGATAAGAAAAATTCTGATTAAGACCAACATGAAAAAGAAAGTTAAGAAAGTTTTCTAAAAATGTTTAAAAGTCTCTGTTACAAGTCTTTTGGAACATGTTCATGTGCATAAGTCAAGTTTTGGTCAAGTCATATGTTATGTTGTGTGATTACTTACTGAGATTTCTCGAAATCTCATTGTGGTAGTTTCCACTACCATTTTCCAACCGGAATGGTAGAAGTTGTTACGGGTGTAAAAGACGACACCCATGACCAAGAGGAAGAGAACAACACCTTTTCTGGAGTTTCTTGGTGTCTGGCTCCCGATGGGACTTTGGCAATGAAGAAAATGGAACCCTAGTTATTTTGTGAAGAAAGAACTTATGGTTTAGATCTCAGGTTTTGAGAAACAATGTTTTGAGGAGGTCTCGTGTTTTGGAAGACTAAACTTTACTCTATATTATTTTTTTTGGGATACAACATCTTATGATATATGTTTTAGGTTATGGACAATGTGGGTATGTTTTGTTAGTACGGTACCATGTGCTTTCCAATTGCTTATCGTGTTGCTTAGAATACCTGAATTTTATTTTTATTTTCTACTGCTATGATATTGCATACTGCAAGTGTACTTAGGTTATTGCATATTATCTGTTATGTACGAGGGGTGGGATGGGGGCGCTACACTTCGAACCTTGTGTACTTTGGTAGGATGCTTCCTATTCACTACTTCTTCAATCTTATAGGATCAGCTACTCCATCACACTTGCATACAAGCTATGTTCCTTTAATCTTGCTAGTAGTTAGGCTGAGATGTTGCTTATGTTCCTCTATCTGAACCTTCAAGACCTTCTTGAGCCTTGAGAGCATTTCCCCCTCTTAGAGATCATAAGAGTGCAAACCAAGTGAGTTTTGGTGAGTTCTTGAGTGTTCTTGTGTAAGGTAGTCTAGAGTGTTTGGAAGGCCATGAAATTTGTAAGTTTTCTTCCTCTTGATCTTAGCTAGCATGTCAAGCTTTGTTTCCAAGTGTTGGTACGAAATTTGGTTGAGTTTTGAGAAGGTTATGATGCTTAATGCAAAACCGGATCAATTAAAGGAATGTTTGAATGATTGAATGTTTTAAATAAAAATTTAGCTATGGCATGTACTAAGCATGATTTTATATGATCTATCATTATCATAAAATGATTATGGAAGGTTCAATTTGTGGTTAGAAGCATGCCATGATAGGTTTTAAATCTATCTTGTTTTGATCTTCAAGCATGGATTAGTTTTAAGCATATTGATAATTAAGGATTTCTTAGCTTTAATTAAGTGTTGTGATGAACTTGATTACTCAAGGATTAGGCTTAATAATCTCTCTAAAGATGTTAGTGATCATTAGTGATTAAAGAAAATCTTATATGCATGCATTCATAAGGATCAATAGTTGAAAATACACATAGGCATCAACTAGGATGCATGCCATGGGTTGGGACTAATTGAGCAAGTTCCACTTGAATTTTGAAAATCCAAGAGCATAGATGATTTTAGAATGCCAAAAATATGAAGTCAATGAAATTTAGAGTTCGTTTGCAATTAGTGAAAATTTATGGCTTAAATGGCAATTTTTGAAAGTCTAAGGATATTTTTGTAAATACCCAATTTTTGGAGACTTTAATTTTGAACCTATCCATGAGAGTATTAACCCTAACTTTGTATACACATGATTTATACAGCTACGAAGCTAATTTCAAATTTTTCCAGAAGTTTGTAAGTTGGCCTCTAACTTACACCTTGATAGATTATTTATGAATTATTGATAAATGCTCATTTCATACTTCAATTATCATTTTTAGCATAAATTATCATGGTATATGATACATTGAGTGGATACTTACATGACATGTGAAATTTTTATCATTTTTGCACATTACATTTATAAATGTCATTTTTACATGAAATTTACTACATACACACATGGCATGAGAAATATTTTTTAAAGTATAGCATGAAAATCATTTTGTCACAATCCCAAAGGTCACGATGGAGAATTATCCTGGTGGAACTCCTCTGTCCACTCTGGAGTGTTTAATAATGGAATGGGAACCCCTGGGTTGACAAAGAACAATCAACGGGCTTCGAATGTGTTCTTTTTAAAGAACGCCGGAGCGAAATCAACATGTTATGGCACCTAACATTGGTGGGTGTACACGTTATAAATTTTATGATGTTATGTTATATTTATCAATACATTGAGAACGAGTCTATAGACAACGTAGTTTCAACATGAGTTATACTACGGTCACTAGCAGGTACTCACAGTGCATATGGGGAACTGTGACGTTACCACACGTTATGTTATTAATTAAGATAATGATGTAAGTCTATGATGATGAAAGTTTATGATGAAATTTTTATGAAGAAGTTATGCTTTCTAAAAAATGATGACGAAATTACTTACTGAGTAAAAATCCATGTCTCCATATTTTTTAAAGATGTTGAGGAATCTAAATGGGAGACATGCATACTGTTTTTTTGCATCTCACGCATTGCATATTTATCATTTTTCATGATTGATTTATCTTTGTGCCAATTAGCTGTTTAACTTACTAAGATTTCAAGTAAATCTCACCTTTTTATAGGACCACTATCATTCCACTCGGAATGATAGAAGTTGTGATAGGAATCGACCAGGACGGGATTGATGGAGCACTGGATCAACATGTTTGAGAAGGAGCTGGATTTTGTGAAGAAGCTAGATTTAATGCTATTGTTTATAGCCCAAGTCTTTCATGCTTTAGCACGCGTGAAGAGAATAATATAACTTTGTATACAAGTCTATGCTACATTGGTATTTTGAAGATGATAATTTTATAATGAAGTTGAGATGTTTTTAGTTATTCTGGCATATCTTATGTTTTAACCTTTTATTTCCGCTGCGATCATTGCATACTACTAGTTGCATAATAAGGTGCATTGCATATTAACTGTCATGTACAGGGGTATGTAACCTTGTATTGCATGTCCCGAAACTCCAAGTCTCGATTCCATCCCAAGCGGAGATTGGGGGCGTCACAATGTTGCTTTTGAAGATTTAAATCATGTTCTTTATGGGGGAAGGGTAGCTGCTACTATATGGAGATTGGCCTCTAATGCTTTGGGGATTCCTTATGCTGCTCAAACAACTTGGAGGGAGCCGGTGAAGGCATGGTTTAGTTGCACAAAAAAAAACTTCGAAGGTCGAGAGTTTTATTGGATTAATTCTAGTAATTATCACTTGGAGCTTGTGGTGTTAGAGATGCTCAGCTCATATGGAAGGTAAAAGGGAAACTATTGTTTCTTTATGGAGGTCAATTAAGTATTGGATTAGTTGGGTAAGTATTAAACTTAAAGCTATCTCTAGATTGCATTAGAGAGATGTAGAAATTTTGAATATGTTGCAGGTCTATATTCAACCTCCTAAACCAAATAAGGTGGTTGTTGTTCCTTGGCAAATCCAAATTTGGATTGGTTTAAATTGAACGTAGATGGTAGTAGCAAAGGGAATCCCGGGGAGTCGGGTGCAGGTGGTGTTTTGCGCAATGACAGAGGTATTTTGCAATTTGCATATGCTGCTAGTCTTGGAGTCTATTCTAATAACAAAGCTGAGTTGATGGCTGTAATGTTGGGACTTCAACACTGTAAGGAAATGGATTTTAACAATGCTATGGTAGAGATGGATTCGATGTTAGTCATATCTTGGTAGAGAGAGGATGTTTGGGAGGAAATAAGGTGTCTGTTGTAGGAATTATTGATGCTTCAGGTTCAGCATGTGTTCAGGGAAGCTAATTGTACAACCGATTGTCTGGCTAGGATGGGTGCTAATGGCTGTAATTCCGTCTGGTCTTTGGCTTAACATCTTCCTTCCCAGCTTATTGGTATTCTTAGAAATGATAGACTTGGTTTACCATACTTACGACAGGTTTCATGCGCTAGAATGGTTTGAAGTGTATCTAGGTTGACTTTTACTTTACACGTTTTATATTTTTGTTTATAGGGGAGGAGTTTAAATGTAGGGTATACTATGGCTTTATTCTTGGTATATAGTGACTTAATTCTTTTTGGAATTAGTTGGCTAACAAATAAGGGTGGGCAGCGGGGCCCCGCCCCCGCCACCCCAACCCCCTGTGTGGTGGGGCAGATTACCACGTCAGCCAGATGAGGGGGGCGGGTGGCCCTGCCCACATCTGGCACCCAAGGCTGGGGCGGGATAAGGGTGACTCCCGCCCTACCCCGCTTATATAATATATATAATTATATATATAAGTATTTATATATATATAAACCCAGGCATGAAATGATGTCGTTTCATGCCTGGGTTTTTTTTACTTAATAAAAAATAACGAAACGACGCGACAAAATGGCATCATTTCGTCATTTGCTTACATCCCCCCTCCCTTTTCAGTTCTCTCACTCCGAATCTCTCTCTCTCTCTCTGAGTCTCACTCCCTCTTTGTAATCTGCATCTCCAATTCTCCATCGCCATTGAAGAACTATCAAATTACGTCGTCACCGTCGTTCCCACTACGTCGTCACCGTAGCCTTTCGTCTTCATCTCCATCGCTGAAGGTAAGAATCTTGGTTAAAGTTTTATTTTTTGTGATTTATGGAATGGAGATTGGAGGAAGGATGGAATTTAATCGGAGATGGAGGATGGGTTTTGTGAATTGTGCGTTGTGGAGACTTGATTGTGCATGTGGTTTGAATCGTCGATGATTGATGAACTGATGTGTGATTGTGTGTGAATTTGTCTTTGTAATTTTGATTTTTTTTGGGTTTGAATTATGTAACATGTTTTGAATTTTGATGATTGAATACATGACAATGATTTTGTGGCTAATTCATTCGGATTGGAACCCTAAATTAATTTAGGGTTCCAATCCAAAAACCTAAATTAATTTAGGGGTTTCAATCCCATTGCCCTTTTGATCTCATCTTTCAATTCTGGCATGCATATTGAATGCAATCCATTATCCATCCTGCTCTCTCTATTTGCCAAATTTAAATTTAAATAAGCATCCATATGGGAAGATAGATGGGGAAAAATATATTTTTACTATTTAAATATATCAAAGTTTACTGTTTATAAATTCAGATTAACAGCCACATGCCCAAATAAAGAGTTATTTTATTTACAAGTCGATGTAAATGAAACACACATGAAAAATATTTGATTTGTAAAACAAGTTTCAATTAAACTTTTGTATAAATTAAACCTTGCCATATCAAAAATGGGTGACATGTTTTTTACAAAGTCTTGCAACTATATTTTTTTCTATAAATAAATATGTGTGTATATATATATCACATGCCATTGTCAATACCACCGCTGGTTCTTTGGTGTGCAGCAGAAATTTTGCCCCACCCAACATGACTTAATTTACTAGTGAGCCATAACTGAAAGCTGTTCTCATTCTAAATTTAAAATAATATCAATTAAAGGCAATTATGGCAACGATGTATCTACGCATGTTATGAAAGGTATACGTGACAGAGATGTTAACAAGTTAATTAAATTTTACCTATTACTTTACTAGTTCATCAATGTACCATCATACACATCATCATGACTAAGCTTATTGTGGTATCCAATTAATTAAAAATCTGTTATAATTAAATCTGTCTTTTGCAAGAGATTATTAATTAATAATCTCTTGCAAAAGATAGATTTAATTAATTTTCTTATCAATTCTTTATCTTATGTATAGGTTTTTCTAGTAGAACACTAAATTATAATACTTGGATGTTAATTGTTTGGCATGTTACTATGCTTGCTATAATTTCAAATTTCTTGTTTGCTCGAATTCATGGATAATTGGGCAGATTCTAGTGCGAGCTCCCCTTTTCAAGCCCAGGGTACCTCTACCCGTACCCCTACTCCTACTCCTACTCCTGCTCCTGGCCCAACACCTACCCTTACGACACCTTGCCTCACCCCCAAGCCCAGCAAGAAACCTACTTCCATAGTTTGGTCTCATTTCACCAAACTAGAATGTGGTGACCCCAATAACCCCCAAGCCAAGTGTAACTACTATGGAAAAAATTATGGATGCCACTATAGGAAACATGGTACCTCACAATTAAAGGTGCACTTAGAAGAGTAACGCAAAAAAAATCTAATATTAAGATCATTACAGGAGAAGAGCCAATCCAGGTTAGAAATTGAACTTCAAAAAATGGCAGATGAGAGTAGTGGGGGTCCAACTTTGAGGGGGTATACAAAGTATAATCCCAATAGGTGTAGAAGAAACCTAGCTCGTATGGTCATGATGGACGAGCTACCTTTTCAAGTTGTTGATGGGAAAGGATTCCAAGCGTATTCTCACTACTTGGAACCAAAGTTTAATATTCTTCCTCTCCACATGGTGGCAAAGGATGTAAAAAAATATTTTTGTCTGAAAAAGAGAAGTTGAAGGGTCAATTTGTTTGCCTCACCACTGATTCTTGGACATCAGTCTAAAATTTTATTTATGTCTTTGATTGTGCATTTTCTTGATTGTAATTGGACATTGCATAAGAAAATTATAAAATTTTGTCAAATCACCGATCACAAGGGTGAGACAATTGGGAGGGCTTTGGAGGCCGCAATAAAGGAGTGGGGGTTGATACGAGTTGTTACAGTTACAGTTGATAATGTCTCATCTAACGATGTTGTGTTGGGACATCTGAAGACTTATCTTAGAAAGGCAAATAAGACAATCATGGGTGGTGAGTGTCTGCATGTGAGATGTGTGGCACATATTTTGAATCTTATTGTCATTGATGGTTTGAGGGATCTTCATAACTCGATTGCTCGGGTTATGACTGCTGTGAGATTGGTGAGATCTTCTCATTCGAAATTGGATAAATTCAAGGTTGTTGCGAGGTTTGCGGGACTAACATTCAAGAAGGGCCTTTGTACTAATATGCCTACACAATGGAACTAAACATTTTTTATGTTGGAGGCGGCCCAAGAATATAAGTTGACATTTGCATTATTGGGTGACGAAGACATCCAATACATAAAATATTTTGATGATCACTGGAGAATGGGGAAACCCATAGATGATGATTGGGAAGTTGTCTATTTTTGTAGATTTTTTTAGGCTTTTCTACGAGGTCACAATGACACTATCCTGAGCTTTGTACCCTACATCCTAGAAATTCTGTTAGCAAATATGTAGGAAAAAAGAAAAATTAGATGACATCATCGTAGGTGGTCATATTAGGTTGCGGGAGATGGCATTGATTATAAGGATGAAGTACAACAAGTATTTGGGAGATTTCACTAAGGCTAATATTTTGTTATATGTAGTTGTGGTCTTTGACCCTCGATTTAAGGTGGATGGCATGGTATTTGGATTGAAAATTGCGTACAGACAAGCATGGGCAGAGCTTATTGCAGCAAGGGTTCGGGAAACCGTTGGTAGATTATTTGATGAGTTTACCGTCTTGCGGGGTGGTAATATTGTGGCACCATACCTACCCCCCACCAGTTTCCAGAAACCGAGGTTGGAAAAGATGTAGATTGGACTAGGGTGAGAGGTTGGAGTAGACCCCCTTCGTTTGGAGTTCTGCAGAGGCTTAGTTAGAGATAGACAGATACTTGGCAGCGGACCTTCAACCACTTTCACGAGACTTCGATATATTAAGTTGGTGAAAGATGAATGCCATGAAGTATCTCATCCTTGGAGAGATAGCCTGTAGTATTTTGGTCATCCCTGTTAGCACCGTAGCCTCAGAGTCAGCTTTAGCACTGGAGGGCACGTATTGGATTCATTCTAGAGTTCTTTAGCTCCTACGACTGTGGAAGCTTTGATTTGCGCGCAGAATTGGATCACGAGAACTCCAATTCATGTTCTGGATCTTCTTTAGTATGGATCAGCCTGGATCTGGTAATTGACGAATCATGGGACTTGAATTTCATTTTCTAATCTCTAATTTTAGTTTATTTATTTTCATTTAATCGTTATTAATCTCAAATTTAATTGTTGTAGTGATACATGAGACGACATCTACCGCTACCTCTGATGTAGTATGACTGTGTGTATTGGACCCACCAATGCCATGGTTTGCACAATTTTTCCCTTAATTATTTTTTTCATTTATAATTTTACATAATACTTTAGTATCTAATTATTTTGCTTGTATGTTTTTTAGCTTTTATATTCTCAATATTGAATATACATATGTTGAATCCTAATCCTAAGGACCCAATGATCTATGCTCATCTTCATCCCAATCTCATCTTGGTTAGTACTTTTAATATTTTGTATTTTAAATTTTTGTTTCATGTTTATATCTTTATAATTCTAATTTGTTTTATTTTTAACTTATTAATATTGCAGGTTTTATAACTTATTAACTTTTATGATCTTGATTTTTAGTCTCACAGCAGTCAACACAACTCACCAGTTACCACTCAGTGAACTCAACGCCACAGTGCCACCCCAAATTGATCAAATTAAAATGTTATGATTTTGTTAATTTACAATTAATTGTAATGTTGCTACAATAGTTAATAGTACAATTTGTAATATTTACTATTTTTAGATGAGTTTGTAATATTGTAATAGTTTATTAGTTCTTTTAATTTGTATAATTGTAATAGCTTAGTACCTTGGGGATGATTATTAGTTAGTACTTAATAGCATTAGTTGAAACTTAGAATATAGTTAATAGTTCTATCTATATAATTTATTTTTTGTTTGCATTTTTAAATATATTTATTTCTTTAGTTAAATTCTGGGTCTAAAATGGCCCAAAAACATGTTTGAATTTGTTTATGGGCCATTTTGAGCTCAGATTACTGAACTGGACCGAAGGCCAAGTAGGGGACGGGAGGCAGACGGATGGAGGCCCACCCCCGCACCCCGCTTAGCGGACGGGGTACCCTACCCCCGCATGGACGAGGGCAAGGTATGGAGAAAAATTCCCCACCCCTGCCTATGCGGGGGCGAGGAGTGGCCTCGCCCTGTAGGGGGCGGATAGCACCCCTACTAACAAATGGAATGTATAAGGTATTCTTATGCAAAAAGTGAGGGTTTCTTTTAATAATAAGGGATCTCCCCGTCTTTAAAAAATTAAAAAAAAAAAAAAATAGTGGTGTGCCCGCGCGTGGGGAAAATCACACTTACAATGAGCATATCATCCTTGATGCCCTGGCACTTGCTCATCAAGCAACCACCTGCACACAATTTACCTTGTTGCCTGATCATGCATGAGCTCATACGGCCTACATTGCCGGGCACACCCAACAGTCGGCCTTACCTCCATCGGGCTACTAAAAGCTCAATTTTAATGTCACCATCCAATCCACCCATGATATGATTGTCACAACCATGTGATGTGATGATGTTGTATAAATTACGTACTTACCACTTCCCACAAATACTCATGCTTTAAGCTTCAAAATTAAATATGATTTTGGGCCTAAAAAATATTTTAGAGACAATCCTCAACTGATCTTGATATTTGTGTCATCCATCACCCCCATTTCTAGTAGAATGGAAAATCCGACATCTAGCTAGCTAGTTGTCAAATCTATTTTGACCAACTACGAGATGCTACCATCAAATGCAAATTAAAACTCATACAAATATTGATTTATTAATATAAGATGCTATTATTCTCGCTGTTACTTAGTGATGCTTCATCACTCACCAAAAGAGGGGGACATTATGGAGCAAGTATCTTTCACATTCTCGCTCCGATTCTCTTAGGGGTTTGAAAAATATGATACCTCATTAATTATAATATATATATATATCTATATATATCATGTATATGACTAATATATATGGACAAATAAAATGAAAGTCACATTAGCCACTTCTCTTCAATATGTAATGTGTACAAGCTATAGAATCTACTTTTGGAATTCATGCTAATATAAATGGTATTAGCTTTTGGTGCAATGAGATTGAAGGTCATATGGAAGTATCTCTCTTGAGAATCTTTTGGCGTAATTCTCCACTACAAATCTTATGTCATGTCAAGTTTAATCAGGAACGTTTTGGGATACGTATCTTATATACGTAGGAGGATCAATAGATAAATTGTTTCACATTGCGTCATGGTTCCTTTGGAATCACTTCCTCCAAACACTATTTCAGTGATTGCTTGGGAATATGTAAATGCAAAGAATAAAGTATAGTGATATGGGAATAATATCAAGGAAAAAATCGTATGCTTGGCCTTTCCTCCTGCCTATGCAGCCATGTCAATATTGGATCAGTAGTCTCACGATATGATCTCGTCTATGGTGCGTGCAGATAATGTGATAGTTTGGCTTTTACCTCATGATATATATGCAAGATAAATAAGGCCCATGGATTTAGTTGATATGCATGTAGTCTAGGTAATCATCATTATCATTATCATCATCATCATTGTGGCGCTCTCGACCGCCACGTGTGATTTGGAGAGAGTTGCGACGCCAAGGCGTTGACCGCACGGATCACACACCCCAACTGCAACGTGAAGCAAGTGTGTGCAAGCATACAACTTAAAAGCGTACAGTTATAGACGTAGCGGAGAAGTAAAAAGGGGCAGTCTGAACTGCGCGCTAAGAGTACCAGAATTTCAAATTATAAACTCCAAGAAAAATAATCCACAGATTAATACATTCATCTAACTAGATAAAAGAAAACAACATCACATCATCATCAAAGTCTACGATACCATGAAACGGGACCGTAGATGGGAAATACCATAATGAGAGTTCACAATCTCAATAAGTAATCAACATGCAACAACCAAGAGTTTAAAACATGCACTTATACAACCAACAAAGTAAGACAACCAAACAAACAAAAGACCACAATATATATTTCTCCACCATTTCCCAAAAATAACACATTTAGGCTGGTTTGGATTCAGAGATGAGATGGTTTTAAATGATAGATAAAAGTTGAGAAAAATATTGTTAGAATATTATTATTGTTTTGAGATTTGAAAAAGTTGAATTGGGAATTAAAAAAGTTGAGTTATTTATTATATTTTGTGTGACAATTTAGAAAAGTTGTAATGGTGAAATGAGATGAGATGATATGAAACACTTTACAAATCCAAACAAGGCTAAACAGAACACTCACACCAAAAACCCCTTTGGCCCAAAACACAACCATTTATTGCGCATGTGTCATGGTCTCCCTTATGGACCATGTATTGGGATATATGTGGAGACTGATTTTGGAGCTAAAAATTGAGAAACAGGGTGTTTTCTAGATGTGAGCTTGAGAGTGGGCTCGAGCAAAGCTCAAACTCTACTTTAGTATTCGCTCGACGCCCCTCTAGTCAATGTTGTTCGCTCGATGCATGTGCCACACACTGGTCGAGCGAAGAATGCAGAATTTGTCAAATTAGGGTTTCCAGCACCGTTTGCTATATATATATGTCATATTTGACTTGTTTTGTACGACTTTTAGCATATTTTTTAAAGATAACAATTGTCAAGTGAGTGCACATTGTATGAGAGGAAAAAGCCCTAGAGATTATGAGTTGAGATTGAGTGATTATAATATCCTCTGGTCAATAAGATTTTTACAGCTCTATGGACGTAGACAATTTGCCGAATCACATATATTGTGCGTCGTGTGCTTGATTGTGATTGCTTTTACTTTATTTGCCATCGATGGTGTGTGTGTGTATGTCTTGCATAACATTTCACAACAACTGGTATCAAGAGCCAAGGTCAGATCTGAAGGAGAATGATGGTTGCAGATCAAGTGAAAGCACCCACGATCGAGAAGTTCGACGGTACCGATTTTGGGTACTGGAAGATGTAGATCGAGGATTATCTCTATGCAGATTGGCTTTGTCAAGTATGTATGAAAAGCTATCAGTGAACAATAACGTGCACTTGATGAAGAAATTGTTTAATCTAGAGATGTTAAAAGGTATGTTTGTAATCCAACACTTGAATGAATTCAATATGATCACAAATCAACTATCTTCTATAGAGATTGAGTTTGATGATGAGATCCAAGCGTTGATTTTGTTGGCATCTTTACCAAATAATTGGGAGGCCTTGAGGATGGCTGTGAATAGTTCTGCTAGCAAGATGAAATTGAACTACAACGATATACATGACATGGTTCTTGCTAAAGAGGTATGTAGGAGAGACTCAAGTGAGTTCTCGGGTTCAAGATCTACCCTAAATGTTGACAATCGGGGTAGAAGACATGACAGATCAAGCTCCAAGAGCAGAGAGAAGAGCAAGATGAGATCTGGGTAACAGATTACATGCTGGAGTTGTGGCAAGCCGGGCCACATCAAGAAAACAAACTGCAGGAATCACGAAAGTGCTGAGGATGATGCGGTGAATGTGGTGGCAAAAGAAATTCATGATGCCTTACTTCTTGCAGTGCAAATTCCGATTGATGATTCGGTATTGAATTCAGGGGTTTCGTTCCATAGCACCTAACATAGAGAAATCATGCAGAATTATGTTGTTAGTGATTTTGGGAAGATGTATGCAGCTGATGGAGAGGCACTGGATGTAGTGGGAGTGGATGATGTCCACATCACACTTCCAAACAGGAGCATGTAGATTTTACAGCAAGTCAAACATGTTTCAGATCTGAAGAAAAATCTAATCTCTGTGGAACAACTTGATGACAGCGATTTTGCAGTAACGTTCTCTGGAGCAACTTGGAAGATCACAAAGGGTGCACTGGTCCTAGCACATGGTAAGAGATCTAACTCATTGTATTTAATATCAGGGTCCAGTGATGTGGAGGGAAATACAAGAGTGCAAAAAGGCAGGCTTGATCGTGCGAAACATGTGAGGAAGCCAGAGGGAGTCCGCTTTGCCGTTCCTCATGAAAGCTTGGGAGAGTTGGCTAAGGTTGCCAAGATCGGTTCGAGACCGGATACTCCTAGTGTAGTGGGAGTTATGAGTCACCCAGTGGATGTGCTGACTAAAGACAATGTACGTGGAAGACTAAAATCGAGCTTGACTTTAGTGCATATTCTGGCTTGAAAACGAGAGCAATGAGCTGTAGAGATGATAGGGTTTGGCTGGAAATGGTGGCTAGCATGTGGTGACCCAATCTCCAAGCGGGAGATTGTTGGGGTGTATGTAGAGAGTGGTTTTGGAGCTGAAAATCGAGAAATAGAATGTTTGCTTGACTTGCGCTCAACAGTGGGCTCGAATGAAGCTCAACTCGTGAGTTTGATCGAGTCCCACACGACAGTGAGCTCGAGAGAGAACCAAACCCTAGTGTTCACTCGACCCCCGCTCAACACCTTGCTCGAGTTAATGTTGTTCGCTCGATACGCGCTCGAGATGCTACTCGAGCGAAGAAAGCAAAATTTGCCAGATTAGGGTTTCCAGCACTGTTTGCTATATATATGTCATATTTGGTTTCTTTTTTATGACTATTAACATATTTTTTAAAGAGAACAATTGTCAAATAAGGGCATATTGTGTGAGAGAGCAAAAAGCCCTAGAGATTGTGAGTTGAGATTAAGTGATTGTGATTTCCTCTGGTTAATAAGATTTCCGCAACTCTGTAGACATAGGCAATTTGCCGAACCACATATATTGTACGTCGTGTGCTTGATCATGATTACTTTTACTTTATTTTTCATCATTGGTGTGTGTGTATTTTACACAACATTTCACAACACCATGCGCACACCTTGGCTCTCTTCGTCACACTATGGATAACGATCATGCATGTGACTTCGAAATGAGCGATGCCCAAGTCTGTGGCTAGCGTATATGTGACCAAGCTACTCTGAGGCAGCGGCACAGTGCAAGGTGGCAGGGCGAATTTGGGCCAGACAAAAGGCTTTTTATGGGTTTTCTCTGGAAAGGGTGGTAGATCTGGCATAGATAAAGGGTTGAGGAAGGAAGCCCAAGGCGAATGGTGGTGGTAGGTGGCAGCGCAGAACCAAAAAGATGGGATCTTGGCAAGAGTTTGATAGATTTGAAGGGAAAGAGGCCGAATAGAGGGGTAGGGGTAAGGGAATGGTCAAACAACCTCAAGAGGACTCCTGGTGGTGGCGGACCACTACGGCAAGTGGCGGAGCTTTGGCAAAGATTTCCTAGTGATTAGGAAGAGACATAGTGGTGTGGGCTAGGAGGACGTCGTGCAACGCTAGATTTGAGTGGCTCGGCATGGTGCTCCTCCGAGACAATTGATGACGGGAGATGTGAGATGCCAAGACGAGGTGAGGCAGCAAGAGACATCACGGTTGAGGTTAGCTAGAGTGGTGGTGGCGTGGTGGCTGCCTGAGACATTGCCGATGACCGTGGTGTGGGACGCGACTACAGCGGAGAGGAAAGATGGTTGAAAGAGACATAGAGGGCTCACGTTAGTGACACCAATCTGGAGGGTAGATCGATGGAGCTTAATGACGGCCTTGGTCGGATGGCATGTTGGGCAGCAGGTGGCGATGCTCAAGGTTATGAGAGAGAGAGAGAGAGAGAGAGAGAAACGGGTTGAAGAGGTAGAGAGAACCCGAGAGAGGGGGGGCCGCAGCGCTAGAGAAGGGAATGAGGAACTCAAAGAATTTTAGGGTTCTTTCTTCACCCATGACCCAGACGGTGCTGTTTTGCAAAGGGGCTGAGTTTTGATTTTCCTTCTTCAATTGGGCTCACACCGGCCAAGTCCTCAACACTACCACACACTCAACAACACAAAGAAAAACAATTGACCATGCGCTTCACATGGGCTGGGTTCCACAATCGTCATCATTATTTTTTATTATTAGTATTATAATTATTTTTTATATATATATATATATTTGTGGGATATTTGCATTAGAACGACAACATTTGTCCAATTTGACAAACCCGACATTGAATTTCCAAAACACGTACCATCATGTCCGAGGCTGCGACTCTCTCTCTCTCTCTCTCTCTCTCTCTAATGCACATTCATGCATATCTTGCTGTAATTAGATTCTTACAAATAACTTTGTTAGTGTTACGTGTACTATACTAAAGTCTTTATGTATTGAATATATCGTTCTAGATCTCACTTTTTCTTAAGGTTTACAAAGTTCCACTAAATATATTAAGCTCAATTCGAAGATTCTCTTTTTGGGTGGTTCGCTTTATACAGTTATAAATATACCTGGCCTTATACACTTCATGTGCAAATTTCATCCATTTCGGAGTGAAGAGTCCCATAGAGTTTCCTTGATTCCACCTGCCAACACTCGAAGGAACTTGTTTAAAAGTATGCGGGAGAAGATATCAACATACATTGGGCACTTCATGTTGTGCCTCCAATCCAGTCGTCTCCGGCCTTGTGGCCAAGGTTCGGGTGAGACAGTACTGCATGGTGCAATCTTGGCTGGGCAGCGGGTGAGCAGCTGCCGCGTTAATTTAGAGGAAAGCAGGTCATGCATGTCTGACCACACCATCAGGCCGAAGTCAAATGAAAATGGCATAGACGTGGAGCACCAGGCAGATCAGCCGGCCAATGGTTCTTTTTCTCATGTTGTGATTAATATGATTGGGATGCTTATTGGTAAATACACTACTCTTTCTTCTACTAATTGACATTGCATGATTAATATTTGTTCCATGTTTGGCCTGACCCTAAATCTAATTCCTAATTATTGAGAAGATCTTTAATTGTTTCATCTTACATCTTTTCACAGGCTTAGGTCAGTTATCAATTCCATATGCAATGGAAACTGGAGGATGGACCTCAATATTTCTGCTTATAGGACTTGCGATAATAGCCGCATATAGTTCTCTTCTACTTGGAAAGTGTCTTGACAAGAATCCCAACTTAACAAGTTACAAGGATATTGCTCAACATGCATTTGGAACAAAAGGGAAAATTTTAACTTCAACCCTCATCTACATGGAAATTTTCATGGCACTTGTATCCTACACAATCTCATTACATGACAACCTAATTACAGTACTTGCAGGGACACATATTAAAGTGCCATGGGCTAAACTATCTACATCTCAGCTCCTAACCATGATTGCTGTCTTAATAGCACTGCCTAGTCTGTGGCTGAGAGATCTATCTTCCGTATCTTTTCTCTCCTCAGGCGGTATTGTCATGTCGCTTCTCATTTTTATTTCAGTAGCATGCACTGCCATTTTCGGAGGTGTAAAACCCAACCACAGCATACCAGTCCTCCACATTCATAATATTCCCAGAATATTTGGGTTATATATCTTCAGTTATGCAGGACACATTGTTTTTCCTAACTTACATAAAGCAATGAAAGATCCATCCAGGTTTGCAAAGGTACGTATAGCTAGCCAGACCTATTCATGATCTCCCAATTGATGCGTTTTAACTCTTTATACCTGAATAGAATGATTTGCATGCTTTCTAAATATAATGAATTTATATTATATTTACTTAGATCTATTTGTTTAACTTGGGAATGCATATATGCCAGGCGTCTATTGTGAGCTTCACATTAGTGACAGCGCTCTACACAGCACTAGCATTCATGGGTGCCCGACTGTACGGTCCTGGAGTCAATCCTCAAATCACTCTAAGCATGCCTCGGCATCTTCTTTTGACAAAGATTGCGTTATGGGCCACTGTGTTGACACCTATGACCAAATATGCGCTCGAATATGCACCTCTTGCCATTCATCTTGAGCATAAACTTCCTGCTAAAATGAGTTCCAAATTGAAGATGATCATAAGGGGTAGCGTAGGTTCACTTCTACTTGTACTGATACTAGCCCTGGCTCTTTCGGTGCCATATTTTGAGTACGCTCTCAGCTTCACTGGCTCCCTTGTTAGTGTCGGTATTTGCGTAATTTTCCCTTGTGCATTCTACTGCAAGATTTTTTGGGGTCAAATATCAAAGCCTGTCCTGATGCTAAACCTCACGCTCATTGCATTTGGCTCTCTCCTTGGGGTATTGGGAACAATCTCCTCATCAAAATTACTTGTTAAAAGCGTGCAGAAAAGAGCTCACTTGGCCTAAGAATATGATAAGCAGATCCCTTTTTTGTTGAACTTACATGTTCTCTGTACTTATCATGCTCATATTACTTTAAACTTTACGCCTAGTTTCTAGATGAGTAATATCTTTATACATATTTAATAAGGTGAAATACTATTGCCGAAGCTGGAGTATATTTTAGGTTGCCTAGATCTGTTCATGCATGATCATGTATTTCGTAGAACTGCTTGGTTGTGAGACTCGTCATATACGATGGTTAACTAATTGCATATAAATACATTTAGAGAAATGTTTTAGCCACAAACAGGTCCTATGAAAAATAAACTCACAAACTAACGTGGAATGTTATGGATGTTAGATTGTAAAGCTACTTTTATTATAAAGTAGATTTAACGTATCATATAAAGTCATACCAATTTATGAATTTACTTTTTTGGGATCTATTTGTAGCTGTTGCACTTCTCTATCCAATGCTTAGAGCTAAATGATCAAGGAAGGATTCATGGTAACAAATTTATATGACAAGAGAGTTTTCTAGTAGTTAAATAATTTGTGAAGAAACTTACGATCTCTATAAGAATTTGAAAGAATCTATAAATGGAAGAAAATGAATCAAGCAAAGATGCTTCACCCAATTAATAAAAGCATCTAATACCCAACAGCAAATAACATATCCTAGTTAATAGAAGCGCTAGCTAGCGTGATAAAAAATAGAATTAGGCAAAGATGCTCTACCCAACTGATGAAAGAATCTCATACGTAATCAACACCATAAAATATCCAAGCTGATTAGAGCTGTCTTGATCAAACGTCAAAAATTAAATTAAATTGAAGGCAAAAATTAATAAGTTTGTAAAAGAGCACAACTAAATTTTTAATTCATTCGTTCATTTACTACATAAAAATTAAAAATATACTTCTCTCTCTCTCTCTCTCTCTCTCTCTCTCTCTCTCTCTCTCTCTCTCTCTCTCTCTCTCTATCCAATCCCTGCTTTAAATGTTTCATGAAAGAAGTGGAGATGTGATCGAAGATCTTTTTTTGGATTGATCAACTGGGGACGAATTACCGATCAGGTGCTAATATACTCTAATATCCCAACGTCTCTGGCTCAAGTCAATCGATTAGATAAAAATGATGAACTCTCAAATTCGGGTGTTTAAACAAGTTCATCATCAAATTAAGTTTGGAAAAATAATAAAATCCATGGAAAGCATCTTACATTAATATAAGATTCCTAAAAAGGGAAAAACAGAAGGATCGATCGATCATGATTAATATATATAGTAGCAATCTTCTGATCACATAAATTTCCACTTGAAGTGTGCAGAAAATGTTAATAGTAACACTTCTTTTATTTAAAGCTCACACGACGTCTCTAGTACTTTTAGGTGTTTATATATATATATATATATAGAGAGAGAGAGAGAGAGAGAGAGAGAGAGAGAGAGAGAGAGAGAGGACTTGAGCTGCCTTATATCAGTACTTATAATATCACAATTAATTGTAGTAGAATATTCTAGCAAACGGCTAGTTACATTTCTCATATAGCTTTTATAAATTATTCAGGAGTCAATAGTCACGACATAGGTGGCCTTTGGTATTGAAACATGTGTGGTGTAATAAAAAGTAAATCTACCAGCACAAAAAATCAGTACAATCTTTCCGGAAAATCTGAAAAGGGATACAAGATCTAGATATAAGAAACAAAGAGAAAGTCTAAAAAGGCCAATTAATCAGCCAAAACTGGCCTCAATATTTGAATAATTATATTACAAGAATTGATCAAATCAAGCAAAATTATAAGAAAAACAAGATTAATTAACATAATTGAAAACGTCGAGACCATGTCAGTACGTACTCCATCTATTTGTTGCATATCCGGTCGAGCCAAGTTCATGCTAAAGTCAAGTATGATCTTCCAAAAGAAATATTAGCAAGTCTATCTCGAGGAGATCGTACGTTGTGTAAGGGTTGGGGCTCAAAGTCTTTCGCTCTGCAATATGAAAGTAGTCGCAAAACTCGCTCGACTGTGAGCTCATGACATTCTAGTTTCATGCACTACTCCATCCGAAAAGAGGGTGGTGCTAGTACTATTCCAATTTAATGTACAATTTCATTCTAAATTTACTCGTCTATGACCTCATGAGATTGTCACCCACTAGACTACGAAACTAGGACTATTCATCCGAGCTGAATTTTTTTATGGCTCAATCCGATCACCGGGTTATCCGAGCTGGAAACCAGATCGACCTACTCAGGCCTAGCCGATATGTGTATGGTTATGAAACCTGGGTACCAAGTTTAAAATCGGTACCCAATTTTCATTAAGAAAAATGCAAAACACAGTAAACAACCCCCCAAAAAAATCTCTCTCTCTCTCTCTCTCTCTCTCTCTCTCTCTCTTCTAAACCCTACCCTAGCTCCCATCGAAACCATCCTCCTTCTCTCCATCTTCTCGTTCTCTTCCTCCTCCCTCTTCTCACATCTTTCTAGCTTTCTTCTAGCAAACCTATGGCCAGGTTTCCGTGTTCTAGGGCCATGGTTTGGCTGTCAAGAACCATCATGGCTGCAACAAGATGTGGCTTTGAGTTGTTTTTACTTTTTTGTTCTAGATTTGCTCTTAGATCTGATCTCATAATTCACATTTTATTTTCTATTTATTTGTAGATCTTAGAACCCTTAATGTGCTCTATTTGTACGACAATTGCTCTCTCTTTTCTCTAAGGCATCGGTTATAGTATCTAGCGATCAGATCTTAAATAATATGCAAGCTATTTTCTGGGTCTTTGAATCTGAGGTCAAGAAGGCTTTCAGACAACTTGCTTTACAGGTACGATGTTAATTTATTGAATAATAGGAACTCATTTGTGTTTGATATGATTCATCTTGTTCTGTGTATTGTTGATTCGGTTTGAATTTAGGAGTTCCATTTTAGATCAGGTGACTGGAAAACTGATTTTCTCTTTTTCTTTTAAAAAAATGCATTTATTTTTTGGAATTTGTTGTAGATTCTTTTCTTGATTGGTTTTTATCCTTGCTTAATTATATGGGCTTTGTAGCCATTTTTCTTGAAAATGAGGGAAAAGACCCATGATGCATTTCTGATGCCATCTCGGGCTTCATATTATGGGTTATATCTGGTTTGAAAAATATCAAATTCATCTTTGCAAGGAAAGGTGGGACCTTTAATATCTTTTCCATGCATATGAAATGAATAGAGGCAAAAGTACTATCTAAGATTAGTATACGAAAAAGAAAAAAGAAAAAGAAACACTACATTCTTTCGATCTGTATGTGGATTGCTTGTATGAAAAAGTGTGAAATTATCATTTTGGAGAGCTCGCTTGTATGAAAAATTCCTGCAACTTTGTTGTGTCAATAATAGTTATATGTGATAACAGCTGATTTGTTGTTGGTTATACAGCTTGGGTTCAGGTCCTCCCAACTGCTTGAACATTGTCTGTGCCTTGTGCAACTACCAAACTAACAATTGCTTGTTGTTCATGAGGAAAAATGGGTGAAAAGATTAACTTAATTTTTAGTTGATGATCTTGATGATTTGACTTAGTAAAGCCTTTATCTTTTTACTCCAAACTTTCTAGGATTTAGGTGGCTAAACTCTCGGAATGTGATTTATTGGCATGTTTACTAATCAACTCTAGGACACCATAGTGTGAATGCTCTTTTGAGATGAGAATGAATTTGAAGCTAATGAAGGATTCTTAATGAAATGTCATTGGATGATGAGATCTCTTTTGTTACTTGGGTATGATGCCATGCTTTCTTAAATAATTTAATCTACAGTAGGTGGTTCATTTTGAGTTAGTTTTTGTTCTATCCCAATCAAGTTCTAATTATGTACCATAAGTATATTAATTGTGTTGTGTTTNTTTTTTTTTTTTTTTTTTTTTTTTTTTTTTTTTTTTGCAATGGCGGGTGAGGTACTGGTGCTGAACGGCAACCTATCTACTCAGTATGCTTGGGCTTTTGACAGAAATAATCACTTCAAGCATCACTTTGGAAGACTGTGCTACTATTTTGTAACTCATATCTTTATAATTTTTTGTTTTGTTATGTAATGTATAACTACCAAATAATGTAATATGTAGGGATTGCATTGTGTGTTGCATGCATTTGAAAGATGATTATTGGATTTCCTTTTTTACATGCATTTAGTTAAAAATGTAATTAGTTTCTAGGTTTAGTTATTTTTTACATAAATGTAGTTTTCCATTTTTATATATTTTTATTATTATGGACCATGTTCAATGCATTAGTATTATGCTTTTCAACATGACTTCTTAAAAAAACTTGAATAAAATTAGGCGTTCATATATATAAATATATATATATAAATTATGCTTTTCAACATCATTTTTTCTTTTGAAAAAATTGTAATAAAATATAAGCTTTTATATAAAAAAAGGTTATGCTTTTCAACGAGTTTTTATTGAAAAACTTCTAACTAAATTTAGGCTTTTATTAAAAATAAAATAAAAAGCCGGGTACAACCCGGTACCCAAATTTCTGAATTTTCAAAATTTGGATTCCAGGTATCGGCCCGGGTTAGAACCAGGCTTAATCTGGGCCGGGTATGCCTGGGTACTAGGTCCAAAACCCGGGTGACCACCCTTATATGAAACAAGTCTCCCAAATAGCAATGTGTGCAATTATACTTCCATCTATATGCAAATAAGAAATACTATTCAAGTCTATCGTCTTTGTGTTAGATAAAGGCTATATACATCTTCTAAAGAGACTCAAAAAGCATACATGTTTGTTAGACACAATGAATAGTGACAAATCACAACCCTTCCTGAAAATGTAATAAAGCAAATGTAAGTATTGCATATAAAGCTTGCTTGTGTTTTATGAAGTGAACCATCTTCTAGATCAATCTCCCCACGACATGAAAGACTCATTAGCATTCTTGGCAACCCCAAAACAAAGTTCATGCTACTATTAGCCCAAGGTTGATCGAGTATAGGAATTGGCATTTGATGTTTGACAATTGTTGGACCTCTTTTAGGCCATTGGCACACCCAACATCCCTCCACACACACAACAACCTCTTTCCCCATGCCATACCAATAAAAAGGATCTTACACAAGTTTCAAAGTCTTGTCTTATCTCACACATCCTTCATTATATAGCTCTTGGATAATATATAGGTGAAAACTATCCTCAATAATATATATATATATAACAAATTACTTTTGATTTGTAAACGATCATGCTTCATCTATCATCCTGATGTCTTGCTTACAAATCTCCATGACAGGGCCAAAATAAGAGTTGGTAGACAAATAATAGGGTTAATTACACTTTATCCCCTCAAACTTTTACTCAATTCACAATATGCCTCTGAAACTACTAATTGCATCAAAGTGGACTCTCGAATTTTCAAAACTTCCCAATCCCCTCCTTCCGTCTACCAGTAGAGTTAAATCTAACGAAAATTCATTGCACGTACTGCTCATGTGCATAACATTCACTATAAAGATGTAATTTTCATCTAATTTATTATCATTGACAATATAAAATATAAAATAATATATGCTATCAATTAATAATAAATCATAAATCCTTAAATATTTTTTTTATTAATTTATATATGGTTAATGAATATCAAATAATTTCATTGTGTACATAAATTATTCATACTTACTTGCAACTTAGGTATAAAATAATTTTATATATGGTTAATAATTAATGATTTATTATTAATTGATAGCATATATTATTTTATATTTTATATGGTCAATAATAATAAATTAAATGAAAATTATATATTTGCAGTGAATTTTTGTTAGATTTAACGTTGCTGGTAGAAGAAATGAGGGAATTGGGAAGTTTTGAAAATTTGAGGGTCCATTTTGATACTATTAGTAGTTTCGGAGGCACATTGTAAATTAGGTAAAAGTTCTAGGAGACAAAGTGTAATTAACCCCAAATAATATATAAACAAATCAACCCTAAGTGCCTTCGTTCTCACATTGACAATGAAAGATACCTTCCTATTGAAAGTATCCACTAGCCTGTTCAAAGTACTAGAATTGTGGTTGATGACAAAAGATAATTATTGTACATATCATGCCTACTGCATATGCATAAGTGAGAGTTTATCTTGATCATTATGAAGACGCTCCAAAGTCTCATGATTGAGTAAAGGATGGAGTTTATATCATCGATTAAATAGGAACTCCAATGTTACATTGTGAATCATAGGTGTTGTAGTTAAGCTTGAACCCATTGAGCTTATCCGTAAAATGAGCCATGGTTCCGCCACCCTGGCTATGCTTAGTGCCTCACACTTATTATAGCACACTTCAAAAGGTTGAGAGAAACTTGAAAATTTTTTATAAAAATGGTAGGCGACTTCTTCTTAACCAACTCAAATATCGCATCAATTTCTTTCTATCCACAAAGACTTCCCTACTTTAATGCAATTTATGATTGTTGCTTTCTTGGTATTGAAATCAAGAACCAACAGAGATTGAAAGAGACTGTGTGGCGCCCCGTTCCTTGGGAAAGGACTTGACAAGGATTCGTGGTGCCAAGGATGCTAGTAGGTCGGCAACACCCATGATTTAGATCGAGATTTGGCATAAAATGTTTACAAGGAAGTCCACATGTAAGCAATGGTCATTTAAATCATAGTCGAATACATAAAGGTTAAGTGTTATTTGTACCAGAGTTTAAACCGTAAATAGATTATTCGATAAGCACTCATATATCCATATGTCACTTCATTTCCCGAAATAATATAGAGACCTAATTGTTTGTTTCCTAACTTCAAATACGGCAAATTGAACATGGTTGGTCACTGGATTAAGTAGTACAACTCCAAAGGAACAACAAGATTTCTATTAATAGAGACATGCCTCCATGTCTATTGCTCGAGTGGAATTGGTCCTTCCTTGGGTACCTCTTCTAGATCTACCTCTACATCAAAGTCTACGGTTCCAATAAACGAAAGCATAAGTTAGTTAAACAGCTATGACAAGACTCCTAATAAGAGACAATGTACGTGATGATGTAATGCACAGTTTCAAGTAAAAAGAATCGTGCACATGTGTATGGTGCTTGGTGAGGATCACCCTCTAAGCAAAACACATATTCATAACGAGGGATTATCCTCTGAGTAAAACACATGTACACAAGCATGACGAGGAATTACCCTCTGGGGAATCTTGTGTACAAAACTCAAGTGTACATATAAATATATATATATATATATCACTGAGACGAGGAATCTCCCTCTTCTCAAGCATGTATAACTCATTGTATTTCAACATATGGAATTTAATACATAAAAATATTTAATCTCACATTTAATCTCACACAGAGATGTTTCCAATCATCCGATCTCACACAGAGAAGTTTTAGATCATCCAATCTCACCCAGAGACGTTTCAAATTATCAATTCTCATACAAAGAATATCAAATCTAGATCTCACATATAGAGTATCAAATCACCAGTTCTCATACAAAGAATACCAAATCACCAGATCTCACACAGAGAATGTCAAATCATTAGATCTCAGACAAAGAATAGACATGTTGCACCAGAGAACACATCAACAGGCCAACCAACTAGAGGACATCACACATAATACTCCCGGGGCATTCTCCTTCCCATCTATCAAGTGAGGCCAATACGAAAACATCTCACCCCAATCGTCAAGAGGCATTCTCTTTCATGTATGAAATTAGTGGCAATGTATAATAGGAATGGCCCGGGGAGCATCTACCCATCCATGATGATTGACACACAGTAAGACACACACACACTCACCCGAAATCACTACATCACAAATCCAAGCAATTCAAATGTCAAGATCTTAAAATCAATGAGTAAAGATATTCAACTCGAAGTGAAGATGATCATAAGTATAATGAAGGGAAATATTCATTTATTCATAATCAGAGGAAAGGTTATAGAATATGCAATGCAAATCTCATTACATATCCACAATATTTACCTCACATTTCTCAATACTTTCTTATAAGCTAACCTGCCTCACGTACACTCACAATAGGGGCACTGTTGTGCTCTCCCTCTTTGAAGATTTTGGCTCCAAAAGGATCCAATATTTAGTATCTCAAAAGTGAGATTTTGGCTTTTACCTTATGTCATTTATAGAATGAATTAGACCATTAGATGTCCTTCCAACTCTAGTATGCATGAATAAGAGCCCTTTGATCTCTTAATCGTCCCAATATAGTATGATAGAGAGATTTTCAAGACAAGGCATACACGTCCTTACGACCTGCCATGGACCCAATCCCTAATCTCTCCTTGAGTGGGGTCTCTCACATGGCGCAAGACCATATCTCTAGGTTTAGACAGTATGATCTACCATACTATAGCCTTTTCCTTGCTGACCCACTCCAAATGTGACCTTTTAGATGGAGAATAGGCTCCTACGTATGGCAATGCTACCCTCTCAGCATTTCATTGTTATCCTGAAAATCTCAAACATTTGCACGAGTATTGTCCTTAATCATTGCTCACCTTAGGCTCACTCCTGGCCTTCTATATGAGTGATGCCCTTTCTAGAACTACGAGCCTCTTCAGCTCCTTGTTCTTCAACTGGGTACATGCTCGCTCGACATAGGGTGAAAGTCCTTGTTACCTCCAGTGTTGACGTGTGTCTGCTCAGTCTTCTAGATGGTACCGCTCGCCCTTCCCTAGCTGCACTCTACAGACCACTACTACCTCATTTTCCACCAAATCGAGAAAAGATCATTTTTACCTTCCACTCGAAAAGACTATCTTCTTTGCCTTCCCTTTGTGTTTGCCTTCCAACGCTGGCGTGGCCCTCACATACTCGCCCAATTAAGCTACATACCTCGTGTATAGTAGTCAAGGTTACTTTCTAATAGTTGTCATCTTCAATTGATTGGCAGAAAGGCCCTAGTTTGACACCACATAGTTTAAGAATAGCATAGTTTCCATCATAATTGATACTTGATTGTTGCTTCAAAGAATGTTACACATCAAGACATCAACAAGAAACACCACCACAATCTAAAAATGAAAGGGTGAAAGACCTCAACATCATGAATTTGCTAGGGTCATTTGAGAATCCAAACCGCATGACCAACCACACAGATAACCCCTCACAAGTCTTGAAAATTTTTTTCTATGTGTCTTCAAAATGAGTATAAATTCGATGGTACCCACTTTTCAAATTTAATTCTTTAAATGTAGTAGCACCACAAAGTTGAGACATTTAATTGAGGAATAGGAATTGAACATAATTTACCAATATGAAAATTTTCATCCTTCAATATTACTGTCACAGTCATCTTCATTAAAAATTGGATTTTGATGCCCTTTACACTAGTTAGCAACATTTAAGATTAAAAATTGTTTTAAAAAAGTATTGAACTGATCACTAAATTGCTCAAATTGTCCCTTTAATTCTTGAAATGTTATCATAGTTGCAAATCACTTGTCCTTTCCTTCATACAATTCTCCAACCTAAGAATGTCTTCCTCTGTGCACACATTTGTTTGCCTTTATAGAAAATCTACTTAGCTTCGATATCAAATAATTCCACATGGCACAGCGAGGAGCTAAATTTGCTAATACAAGGAAATCACTACCCTTATGTAAAACTTTGAAGAACCAATCCCAAGATCATCATATAATATCATGGGTTGATCATTAAAATTGGAGCCAGCATGTAACGACTGAAAGAAATTCAATAGATGGATTTCTTTAAACCTAAGGAATGTCGTGAAATCCTATTTCATGAATCGAACAATAGATTAGGTTATAGATTGTTATTATAGTCGGATCCCGATCCATTATGGTAACGAAATTTCTTTCTATTTAATTAAGGTAGTTAAAAGTATAAGTTTACAAAACTAATTTCACCACTAGATTTGTTTGAATATTTAAAATTTTACAATGCAATAATATGTTTTTAGTTTCCCGAGTGAATAGTAGTCGAGATTGTATTTCCATTTAATTAAGGCACTTAGGAGTAGAATTTTATGAAATGAATTGCATCATTAGACTCGTATGAGTATTTATGAGTATATGGTGCAATAAAAGTTTCAAATTTTTTTGGTGAATAGTAACTCTTCAGGAGAACGCTACGTGGCAACTGGTTCAAACAACTGTCAAATTGCCTTGTAGGATGTCCAAATTCCATAAGAATCACTAGGAAACTTTTTAGTTGGACACATGGCACAATCCTAGCCATCTAATTGGAAACCCTAGGACACATGTCAAGTGGAGGATAAATGTGTAAGTGTTGGAGTGCGAATCATATGATCATGTCTCTTATACCAAATATTATTCCATCCAACCAAACACTATTTGGTCAACCAAAAAAGAGTTTCAACCCTAATGAAACCCCTGAAAAGTTTGAAGCTAACTGAAACCCTAAACCCATTGAGGAAACCGAAATCCCAAATTGGTTTCCAAACCCTAAAGTGGCCGGTTGCAACTAAGTGATTTCTCATTTGGTTAAATCACTTCCACATGCAATTAACCACTCAAATAACCGCTCTTACACCCTTAACCACTCTTTTACATTTTGGTAATTATATTTTACTAAGAAATAATTGTATTAGGACTTAATTCTAGCGAAAACCCTAACTAAACCCCATTAAAACCCCAAATGAAACCCCATTTGGTTAGCCCAACCAAAACCCCCTTTTGGCTCAAGCTTCTTGAGCAATCATCCTCCTCCTTACAAGGTCATACCATGGTTGTCATGCCATCTCATGAACAGTCCCAAATTGTTCCATTTATGGCCACTCATACAAGCAAAGCTCACCTCCTTTCACCCACTTGGCTACAACAAAAATTCAACCCCACTCCCATAAGCTATTCTTCCTCTTTTCATAAGTCAAATTCACCTCAAATGTCACTCATTCAACCACCCACAAGTCAGCCCCTTAAACCCCCATGCCACCCTCATTTCTCCCTCACTTTGAATCATTTTCATCCTCATTTCCAAAGTGCAAACCAATAGAGATAGAGAGGAGAATTTCTGGGCAGTCTTGCTTGCCTTATTCCAGCCTCTTGTAAGCATTTTCTTGAGCTCTAATCTCTTCCATTTCATCTAAATTTGAGTCTAGTTTACTAGGGTACGTGTTGGGATATTTTTCTTGAAGTTTTGATGGATGAAAGTTAGTGTTTTTGGTTAAAAGATTCGGAGTTGGCAGTTTTTGGTATTGTGATGATTTTTGGGATTTTTTTTTTCAAGTTTTTGATTAAATGAGGGCTATTTCTTGACATGATGAAGTGTTATGATTGGATTCAAAGTATGTTAGTATTTTTACAAAAGGGTTTTGCATAATTTGAAGAGATAGAAACAGATTGCTTCAAAAGGAACTTTGTTTGGTTGGTTTATGATTTTAGTTCTAGGATTTCAATCAATGGTTATGATGTTTATAAATGTTGTTCTTGAGGCTTTGATCTATGGTTTAGATCTTTGTTGGAATGATGATGAACATGCAAAATTTTGTTTTATACTCAATCTAAAGGCTCTCGAGTTTGATACTTTGTTTGGATGAAATTTTGCCATAACATGCTAGTTTTAGTGCTTAAATCTAGTTAAGATTTGAATTTCAGTTATATGGTTGTTTTACCGCAAGATTTATAGTATAAAATTAAAGATTTAGTCACTTTATTTCAAGTCCAAAGCATGTTATAATCGGTTTCTTAGTTTATATGCAAACCAATTTTTCTAAGTTGTATTTTGCTATTTTGGTTGTTTATTCAAGAATTTTATCACTTAAATTTGAATGATGAACATATTAGGAGAGTATTTATGGACATTTGGAATGCTTGGAGTTGATTTGGAAGTATGAGACCAAGAACATCAAGAATTGGTTCTATTTGACCTTATCTTGATGTTTTGGCATTTTTTATAATGTAATGAGTTCAAGTACTTATGAAATGTGTAAATTTGTGTCTTAGCATATTTTAGAACATAGGATAGTTTAAGCATATTATTATGTTAGAATGTCAAGTAGCAACAAAAGTATGGTTTTGGCCTAGGAGTATTTCGGCCAAGTGAAGTATGGTTTTTGGCCTAGTAGGGATTGGTTTTAAATTTTTATTAGTTATGATTTGGATTTAAGATGAGATCTATACAAGGAATGTAAATTTTGATAAGATTTAGAGTTCATTTGCAAAATCTGTATTTTAGGGGCAAGTTTGTAATTTTTCACAAGTAAAGGAGTAACTTTGTAAGTTTACCCTAATTTAGTAAGTTTTATTTTTTATAAGATTTTAATGAGATATTCTAACTTTAGAAAATATCTCATTTCAATTCACACCTATTTACGCTTCGCTTTATATTATGTTACAATTCTATAAGTTAGCTCCTAACTTACTATGGATATTTTTATGTATGTATGGTGGAAAAAGCTATATCGTTTATGTCACTTATGCTTATTGTAATTGTTATAATATTCCATGTCATGTCATCAATTATTTGTTACACATTTATCTATAACACAAATGTCATGTGATCTATTACTATTACTTGACTATCTATTACACGAATGTCATGTCATCTACTACTATTCCGTGATTACTAGTTACACATTTATTTGTTACATGAATGCCATGTCACTGTCACACGCCAAGAATCCCATGCCATCTGTTACATGTTTACCTGTTACATGCTATGAATGCCATGCCATCCATTATTGTTACATGTTATTCTATTGCATGGCATAATGTCATGTCAACTTTTTCAATTACATATCATCTGTTACATGCCATGATTGTCACGTCATAAGCATACAAGCATGTCACAAAAATATTTATAAGTCATGCATGAGCTATTATATTTAATCATGACCGTAATGCTATGATGGAGGATTATCCTAGTGAAACTCCTTTATCCACTCTGAAGTGATTAAAATAGAGTGGAGTCCCATGGGTCGACGAAATATAGTCAACAAATTACAAATAAGACCTAAATAATTGATTTTTAGAGCGAAGTCAAGGCTCTCAACGCCAGTGGTGCTGAACTTTTTACAGGCACTTAACCCATGGTAATGGTTAATTCAAAATACCATGAGGAAATACTCTTGTAATGGTTAATTCATATTACCTAAGTATCCCACACTAAATACTCTTGTAATAATTAATTTGTACTAACTGAGTATTCCAGACTAAATACTCTTACAAGGGTTAGTTCGTACAACCTGAGTGTTTATATAAAACCTTCAAGACGTACTCAAAGCCAGTGCAGATGCATGTGATGTGATGCGGTATCGACAAGAGCACACAACCCTGGGGAGTCATGGAGCATCCGCAGTTCACGTAAACAAACATGTATACGTTAACAAGGTCTCATGTTCACACAGTCATGCCATGCCACATTCATGTCAAGTCATATTATTTCCATATCAAATCATGTGACTTTCAAGTCATGTCCCGCATATTCAAATCTATGTCATGAAGCATATATGTGGTTTACTGTCATGCATGCCTATTCATATTGTTCGTAGCTTAGGAGCCTTATTTACTGAAATTTTATAATCTCACTGTGGTAGTCCCAACCACCATCCCCCACAAAATGATAGGCAATGTGTCAAGAGATAGAGGATCAATGCTTGACCAAATTAACAAGGTCAAATAGACTACGAAGGACACACGAGGAGCTGATGAAGTCGATCCTCCATTTTGTGAACGTTATTTTGGAGATCATAGCCTAGCGGCTTAGTCATTTAGCTTAGTAATTATAGTTCATGCCTGCATTTATGAAGTGCAATCCGCAGTACATGTGTTGATTTAGACTTATTGTATAACTTTACATATGTGAATGTTTATGTAGTCATTATTGTGTTTTGGGATATAACGTTCTGGTACTTGTGTATTGCTAAAAAAAATTGTCCACTACGAATATTGCATATTGTTAGATGCATGCAAGGTGCACTGCATCCTTAACTGTCATGAACAAGAATATGTGACCTTATGTTGCATGTTCCAACGCTTCAAGTTTCGTCAAATCCCAAGTGGAGTTTGGGGGCGTCACACAGCATCTACGAGATGGTTGGTTTATTAGTGATGCATGAATTACTTTTGTGCCACACTCTGGTGTCATGAAATTATTATAAATAAAAAAATGGGCATGAGTGGTATTTGAGTCTAGTGGAGGGTTCATTCTAAGGGTCTAGACAACTGCCCTAGTTTGATTTGAAATAATCCACATAAAATTCTTAAAAGGTCAAGAAGGTACCATGTTGTGTGGGAGAAAATAATAATTTAGTGTCAGTGTAAGAAAATATTTGTTAACAAAAAAAAATGACTTGCCAAAATAAGTGAACTCGCTTAGAGAGTGGGTGAAGGTGTCTATAACCTTTATGCATTGAACCATAGCCAAGAAATACACAAGGACAACCACGTGAATATGGAAAACATCTACACCTAAAAATATTTGAGTGAGTTACAATCATGACGAGCTCCATATAACTTAAAATAGGGGCCTCAATTTTCAAAGTGGCATAGGGAAGTTGATTAATGAGATACACATTAGTTAGGAAGACATTATGTAAATACTGCCCAAGTAATTGAGCGTGAAAGAGGCAAGAAGCATTTCAATTGACAAACATAAAGGAGTGCACTCCCTCTTTCAATAAACAATTTGTTGTTATTTCAACATTTTAGGTTTTTTTAACTTTTCTATTTTGAGTAAACATTTCAACTGCAAAGCATAATGAAAGAGTTGATGAAATTCATCATTTCCCCATATCTCAATGGTGAAAACTACCTCTATAATCCCACTATCGTTCTTGGTGGACTTTGGAGTGTAAAGGTTTTCGATCAAACCGACAAACTTGAAATAATAGCATAAATCTAAAAGCACAGCAAGAAAGTATGAAAAAAAGAAGTCTAATAGCAATAGTAGTGAATTCACACTAATTGAATTCACACTACTCTTTTGGTAATATAGACAAACACTTACTAGGCAAGTTGACATGCTGCAAAACCAGATAGGCTCACTTCTTTCTTGATCCTTAAGAAATACAACTACTTCCAAACCAATCTATCTAAAGCAAGTTATCGGTAAGAAAAATCACCAAATTAAAATTGGAACCAAACTCCAAGAAGACTTTGAAAGAAATGAAAATTCCCTAAAGCAAAAAAAAAAATTACATGGTTGTTCTTAGCCTTAAATGAAAAGATAAAAAAATTGTCAATTATTGCTAATAAAAGATGGATGATATATGAACTCTCAAAGATTAGGAAACCAAAATGGAAAAAACCACTACAAAAGTCTAATTCAAGTCTATGGATGATTATACCTTAAATAAAATTCATTGCAATAACTTCTCTCTAAAAAACCCTAGAGAGAGAAGCTCCAACTTCTCTCTAAAAAACTTCTCCTTGCCAAAATTAGCCTGAGGGGTGAAGGGGGAGGAGCCAACGCTCCCTCCCCCCTCACCCGCTCACTCCCTCCCCGTTTTGCTTTTCTTTGATTTTGTTTCTCCTTTCTCAATTTTATTAGATCTAATAAAAGAGAAACACATTCCAGTCCCCAATCCAAACTCTTTCTTTTGGATCTTAGTTACTTTTCATTTGTAGATCTGGTTTCTCTCTCAACACGATCCATCTCTTATTCTCTAGGTATCCTTGCATGGTATCGCCAGTGCTAGGGCTGAGGAGCCGTAAGGTTCAGAAAATCGGCATGAGAAGGTACCGAGATGGTGCTCGTGCAGTGTCGTGCGTTGCTACACACTGGTCCAGAGACGGTTCAAAGATCTTGTGCCATGCGACGGTGCGTTTGGTGTTATGGGCAGTGCGATGTCGTTGTGCGTTTGTGCCGTGTGGTTCGATTCATGTCGTGAAGGTGTGAGGATGCCGTGAGCTTAGGCTTGGGAGATGGGTGGTTGTTTATGTCTGATGGGTACTTGTATGGCTACTGTTTTCGTGGGTTGGGTGGGCGAAGCCAGGGTTGGGTGAGAGGGTCGGTGGAGGAAGCTATTTTTTCGAAAGCCTAGGTGGAGGCTGGTGCCCGCACGAAGGAGGGGCAGAGGCAGAAGATCGGGCAATGGAGGAAGCATTTTGGGCGATAGAGGAAGAAGAAAAGAGAGAAGGAAGAGAAAAGAAAAGAAAAAAGAAAGAAAGAGAAAAAGCAGGGAGAGGCAAAAGTTGGAGATGAAACCCTACTTGCTTTTATTTTGGTTGGGCTTTTTCAAACTGGGCTTGTGTTTTTTGCTTATTGGTGTAGGGTATCTCTGTACTTTGTAGGGTTTAATTGGTTAATGTATTTTTTTTATGTTTTTTAATAAAAGAAATAGGCTATTAGACTTATGTCCATAGCTGGATGGTTGGATACCCCTCTCCTTATGGAGGATGGGGTTGGTTGGGATACCTCTCCTCCTTTGGAGGATAAGGGTGATTGGGATACCCTTTACTCCGATTGGAGGTAGGGATGTGTTTTATCTCTATTTTATACAAAAAGTGATACTCTCTTATGAGATTTTTCTAGAAGTTTAGACAATGTCCGTCGTAAAATAATTTGTATACGGGGAGGCGTACAACAGATATGTAGTTTGGCTTGTATTCAGAGTTTTTCTCTGTATTGACTAGTCACAGTTGTAACTTCCTTCATGGATGAAATGAAGTCTATTTTCTATAAAAAAAAAAAAAAAAAAGTCTATGGATGATTAAATACATCCAAATCCAAAACCAACCATTCATTTGGTCGACCATTTTAATAAATACACTAAGAATAAAGATATATACCAACTGGAGTACAACATTATATATTAATTTGTAATTCTTGAAGTTGTTATAAAAACATCAAGCAAATCTAAAATAAGCAGTATTTATATGAGTATATAACAATAGTCACACAACAACTCCAACTAAAAATTCATTCATAGTCCAAAATGTAGGATTTCACTTCAATACATATACCAAAACCTTGCTTATAAAATATTTTCTCTGAAATGTCCCTCTTTGCTTAAACATATTTAACCAAGAAATTTAACTCAAATGTTTATTATTTTGGTCATAGGTTCCTCACACCATATAAATTGTTTGGGAAAGCAAAATCCTCCATAAACACACACCATGATAATTGCAAATGCAATAATCCATAAATACAACCATAACTGAATTAACAAAGTTACATACTTTTTCTCACAAATCCTTCATAAATATACACCATAATCACAATTTGTATCACATGACAAAAACTATGTAAAGAAGTCTATAATATTCTACTCAACAAACTTTTCAATAAAAAGTAATTATCTTAACAACCTCCACCATAAACATATGCCATAAATCACAGACACAATAATCCAAGAATTGTAATTTATAGAAACCGGCATTTCCACAATTCCTTCTTAACTGATGTACTGCTCCCACACAAAGTACCGATTTTACAGCCCTAGCATATTGAAATAATATCCTAAATCAAACACACCACGAATTCAAGACTAGTGATTTGTTCAAGATATAACCAAGATGAACCCAAAAACGTCATACAGATTTCAAATCCCAAGTTGAGAAATAAGAATCTCGAATGGGTTAAGGTTTGAGAATGAGAGTGGGAGATTCATGGGTTTAAGGCAATAAAATGTCTAAACAACAATGGAGAGAGATGAAGTATACCTGAGGTGGTGCTGATGGGAGTGTTATCTTCTTTGGTGGCTTAAGTCATGCCTGTAATGGACTAAAAATGGGAGAAGTAGAGGAATTTGTCAAATTAAAATGAGTAGGGGTGTAGGTGGGGATGGTTATGTGTTGTTGGCGACTGGCATAGCTACAATGGACTGAAAAAAAAAAAAAAAAAAAAAAAAGGAGGCAACAACTGGGGAGAGTTCTGAGCGGGGGAAGGGGGATGAGAAAAATGAAGTGAGTTTGAAATAAAAGAAAGAGGGGGAGGGAGGGGAAGAGGAAAAGAAAATTGTGAGTTTGTCAATCAAAATTCCATGGGTCCGATGAAGGGCATAGGCTGAAAAATGTGATCGAATTTGCATTGAAAAATCTTTAATTGGTAATACAAAGAAATAATGGCGAAAGATACTTATTTGCAACGAGATCTGTTATAAAATGTTGTCGTTGGTATTACTCATCAACTTTGCAAGGAACAGAGAGATTGCAAAATGTAATAAAACTTGCATCGAAATCTATTTCATTGCTAATACAAAAGAAATTATTATTTGTGACAAAAATCTATATCGTTGGTATTATGATCAATTTTGCAAGGAAAGTATTACCATTGCAAATGCCCCATGTTATTTGCAAAAGAGTAGTTGGTTGGTATTTCCATCTTATTGTTTGTAACAATGAATTTTTGGTAATTGTCATAAAACTTTCGTTGCAATTATCATCTTATTATTTGCAACAATAAATGTAGTTGTTGCTAATGACTTTTTTTATTTATCACAAAAACTTTTGCTGCAATTATCATCTTATTATTTGCAACAAATTTTGTTGGAAATAATCCTATTTTGTTGCGACTATTAGATTATTTACAAGGAGATGATTTATTGGCAAAACTTATTATTTGCAAAACTTTTCATTGCAAATGATCATATGGCAAGTCTCATTGCTAGTCTTTGGTGGGTAGAGACTCGCTAGCATGTGTAGATGAATGATGCGAGCTATCCTTCTATTAGGAGTACTGGTGAATCGTTGATCACCTTCAACATATCTATTTAAATTTTTAATGTGTTAAAACCTATTTATTTTATTTTATTTGGTAAAAGATTAAAACAAACAACACTGTATATAAACTACAATCGATTTTGACTTTTGTGACAGAGGAAACCGTCACAAAAAATAAGCAAACTCTCATAAATACTTTTTGGTGATGGTTGGAGACCGTCACCTAAAAGGCGTCACAAAAAAAAAATTTATGACAGTTTACTGTTCAACCGTCATAAAAAGTTCTTTCTATGACGGTTAGAAGTCTTCCGTGAGATGTAACGTTCGAACGTGAGGTTTTTTGTGACAGTTAAAATTTATCACAGAATGTAACGTTCGCATGTAAAAATTAATGTTTGAACATTAACCTTCGAATGTAAAAAATTAGACGTTCGTTGTTTTTGTTTCGCATGATTAGTTATACGTTCGAACGTTTGCTCAGAGACATTTGAATATAGCATTCAGATGTTAATGGAGAAGAGTTCGAACGTACAATTTTTAACGTTCGGATGTTGGGTTGTCGTTCGAACATATCTATTCTAATGATTCGAACATTTAGATCGTTTGTGCGTGGAAATGTTCGAACATAGTGACTTACATTCGAACGTTTTGTTGGAATTCGGTGGGTTTGAACGTTGGTTCGAACATGAAGCCATGTTCGAACATTTGTTCTTTACATTCGAACGTTCTGATCAGAAATAGTAATTTCATAAAATTAAAAAGCATATAAATTGTATCATATTACACCATAAATATAACAATTAATAATGTCTTATAGAGTTACAAAAATAAACAATAAAAGTTTCTAATAATGATAATGATATACTCATTTCTTCTTCTTTCCTCACCCACCGCAATCATGTTGAAGTGACATAACACGTTCCATCTGGACCATCATCTCCCTCTGTACTTGCTCTTGGATTTCAATACGTATTCTCTCCTCCTGCTTTCTCGACTTCATCTACTTAATTTCTTGGCATGTTGCATCTAGATCTTTTGTAAGATTATTAACTTCTGAAGTCGAGGTCATGGAGGATGAACCAACACATTTGAAAAAACATCACAAACCTCTTAACAAACCAGACTTGCTCCCGAGCACTTGTTAATATGTTTATGCCACTAGGACAGGATTCCTCAGAGACTGACTGGATCTCCATCATTTTTTCCTGCAATTACAATGAAAACACACAATAAGTAACATATTAAAAGAAATGAGGAATCAAACATAATATAAATTCACATGTTGCATAATTTATTCACATAAAATAATCTCACCTACATAATTATCTTTAGCGACAGGGTCAACCCACTCACTTTACTCATCAGTGTGAGTAGCAGCATAGACATGAATGAGGGAGGAATTTTCAGGATCATCACGTTTCTAACAAAGCCACATTAGTAATTTTTAAAAATAATGTTAGTACTTAAATAAAAAGAATATGATAAAAATGAGTGAATTTAATAAGTTATTAATTACCATTTTATCGGCAATATGCTGGAATGACCTAGAACTGGCGTGATGGTGGATTATCAAAGTCGTTCTATTATGTGCATTGATAGAACTTAAGTATTGCAAGAGAAATTAACAATGTTAAATATAATATATGAAATCAATATAGATGTAAATAAATTATAGGAAATAAATTTAGAATACCTGATAATCTGAACTTGTGAAAAAATCACAACACTTCCTCCTATCGTCTAACTTCATTTTCTGAAAAAGGAACTGAATAGCCTCTTCCAACATCTCGAATTTCTTGAAGTGGTCATGACATTGTCCCTTGTGATGCCGAAATAATGTAGCCATCAACTTATTCACAATTCGCACATCCTCGCTACAACCAAAATTAAGATCGAATTCATCCTAAGAAGTTAATTGTGTCAAAAATATAAACTCAAAACATCTATAAAAAAAAAATTTACGTTCATATATAAATTCACCAGTAGATGACTCCGTATATGATCCTAAACCTCATTCGGAACATCTCTTCATGATCACACATAAAATTGGGTATAAGTTCAAACTAGTGTGCTAACATAGGAGGAAGGCAATGCTGCACCATCATCCACTCCCCTAGTGAATTTATCAGGAATGTCGATCTTGATTTTTTCGTGCCTTTTATTTTTTTCCAGAGCAAGGCCACATGTTAAGCCACATCAGCAACATGACAAGGCATCAACTACTATTTTGAAAATTATGAAATACAATCTCAAAAGTATTGAAATATAATTAATTATCAACAAGATTTCCTTACCGGTAGGTGTCGACTGGCTATCTGCCTCCTATGTATCAACTTGTTCAGGAGGGGAGTCCTCAGTTGGGGAGTCATGAACGGGTTCAAGACTTGGGGAAGGAGGTACATTTCTTCATTGTCGTTTTGGTGGTATCCTTGAAAATGATTAATATTTTAAAAAAATATATAGTATAGAATAATTTATAAAAAAAAATGTATTATACTGTCACCTATGTAAATAAAATATTTAATACTTTTATTCGTCATCTCCAGATGTATTTCCATGCTTGTTTCATAATCGACTTCAATTACATCCTCATCATCGTCATCTTCTTCTTCGTCTTCTTCATCGACTTCCTCCTCGAAATCTTCTTCTTCTTCTTCTTCTTTAGACTCTTCTTCTTCTACTTCTACTTCTTCTTCTTCTTCTTCTTCACTTACTTCATGAACTGAATAATCATTTAATACTGATGGGATGAGATGTACGAGTGGGAAATCATCTTTACATAAGGGGATTAGTTCAAGTGCACTAAGGTCAACAAATAAATTAATACACTCTCCGTCTTCCTAATAGGCCTTTATAATCGGAGTGTCATCTTCATCTCCACTATTCCACTACCATTCCTGCATCATAGATATTTCGAGTAACAAATTTTTGTACGACTCACCAAGTTATCTCTCCACTATCTTCATCAACCTCTTTTATTGAATCAACTAAGTAATATACTTGGGTAACTTGACAAGCCAATACGAATGGATCATCTTATTAAAGAATGAATAAGAGCACAATCAATTCACAAAAAATCACAACATATTCACAATCAATTAACAAAATAATGACAACATATTCACATTCAATTCCAAAAAATAACAACATATTCATAACAAAGTTTAGAAATATACCTAGCCAAATTCAAAAAAGACCATAAGTTCAGCACACCTCTCACTCTCTCCCTTTTCTCTCTAGATTATCCCCCCTCAAAAAACTCAGACCAGAGGAGGGGGGTTGGAGCTTCGACTCCTTCCTCCCTCATCCTTTCTCCCTTTTCTCTCTAGTTTTTTTCTTTCAAAGCAGGGCAAAATCCGATATGTTGTTCTCCGGAGCCCAACGACCACCATGCGCCCCACAGCAAGATTCCCAATGAGCCAATCCTTCAGATAGGCAAAGAATCTTATCGAATAGAGTAGCGCGTGAGCCACACGCACGGTCCACAGTGTGCGCGTGACATCCACACGCCACCGCAAGGGGAGCTCTACACCGCCACATGAAGCATTTTCTAGGACCAAGGCCATCGGTTTCTTTAAACTCGATTATCCACTGTACTTTCAAAGTGGCACATGTCTCTCACGCGCTATCATAGTCCCTGTGTTTTTTTTTTTTTTTTTTTCCTCTAAGGTTGAAAATACAAATCTACAACTTTCCAAGCTGTATTTCGCTATTTTTCCATGTATCATTTACGTTTTCTGTTATTTTCTTTGTTTTAGGTTAATAATAAAAAAGAAATAGTCTATTGGACATTCTGTCCATAGAGTGAAAGTCCTCTCCTTCTCTGGAGGGTGGGGTTTGAAATCTCTGCTTCAGGCAGAGTGTGGTCTCTCAGACAGTTTTTCTGTAGAGAGTTATAGAAGTTAAAATCATACCAGTCACAAAAAATTTGTATACTGGTATAGCCCCAAACGTGAGTAGTTGACTTGTACTCTGATTTTTCCTTGTATGTATCAGTCACAGCTGTAAGTTCACTTTCATGAATGAATGCAGTCTATTTTTCCTATATATATAAAAAAAAAAAAAAAAAAAAAAAAAAAAAAAAAAAAAAAAAAAAAAAAAAAAAAAA